>JASDQU010508560.1:12217-40105 GCA_032191745.1 Picea mariana | reverse complement strand
TATGATACCTAATATGCTAAGTGCTTAATCTATTGAGTATAACCTGTTTATCATTGCTAAGTGCTAGATCTAAGTAATTACTGCAGTGCTCTATGCTTTCTGTGAAGTGTATTAATGAATGTATGTTAGGAAATGACTGATGCTAAGTGCACTGTAAGAAATATAACCATAGATATGTGTTCCATCTAAGGTTGCAAACACCTGAGTCCGGAACCACCCCTAACTCTACCTCGGGTGAGACTTCATCTGCTTTGCAGATGTTGCCGAAAGGGCCAGTAGTTAGGGATTTGTTGGTGCTCTCTTGAGCGTTGAACCCTGGGTCTGTCCTTGTTCCAACAAATGGTTCCATTGCTAGGACCTGGAATTGTGATTGCTAGGAACTAAAGAAGAAGAATCTTTTTGTGAAATAAGATCTTTGCTTAGATCTGTTGCCCTAGTACGTAGTATTCTGTTTGACCTGTGAAGCTTCATGACAAGAAAGAAAGGTCAGATCTGAAGAAGAGAGGTCAGATCCGAAGAAAAAGAAGTCAGATCTGCGAAGAAAGAGGTCAGATATACAAGCAAAAGGTAATCTCTGTAAGCTTTGTTCTTTGATAAAGGTAATAATAGTTAAAAGTCTTAGATCTGGAAGCTTTTTGCTCTGAAGAAGTAAGATAAGTGAAATTTTTTGTTTCTAAAGCATGGATCTAGGTATGTTTTATAGATTTCGTCCTAGCTTCAAAACTAGGGCATTAATAGATGAAGGAAAGTTTGATATGAATAGATCTAATAAGTATAGTGATAGATATGTTATATCTATGCATAGAAAGAATTTTGGGATTAACCAATGGATGCAGGATCCTAGATTTTTTTTTTCATAGGCTAACCGTTATGATCCTAACACACAGTACCTGAAAAGTTGGGGATCATTGAAGAGAAAGAGAGGATTAACTCTTTGTTACAATTGCAAAAGGCCTAGACATCTTGCTAAGGAATTCCCTGGGCGAAGACCCAGTTGTCTTTGTTGTAAGGCTATGGACCATGAAGTATTGGATTGCCCTAGAATGATTGCTAGGCTTGAAAATCTGAATATAGAGCAAGCAGGAGAACAAGAGACCAAGATTATAGCAGAAACCTAGAAATAATCAGAAAATATATTGCTACATATGAGAGATACCTTGAATGACCACCAAATTTGTATATGTTCCTCTTATTACTGGTGAACCCAATGTCAAACCCCACATCTTTTGCAACGATTTTGTGTTCCTCTTGTGGCACGCCAGAGATTACACCTACAATTTTGAGCCCATGAATTCAAGTCTGTGGCCATGATTTTGAGATCATTGGATAGTGATATATGGGTTCTATTTTTCTTGGCAAGGAATTGAATATGGATGAAAAACCTCACCCATCAATGTTAGGGATTAGTTGACCATTCGTCACATGTCTAGTGTACCTCACCCTCAAATTTAAGTTTTCACCATTGGTGTGGTTGCAACTTCTAGTGGACCAGAGTGGCTTTGTCTTCAAGGCACCATGCATGTGAAGTAAGAAGGGCATGGGTGTCCTATTTTTCCCTTTATAAGAGAGAACATGATCTCAAAATCCAACTCTGCATAATCCACCAAGGTACTATTCCATATTTGGCTTTGATACAAAGTTATTTCACTAGAAAATGAAGAGTTGACACACATTTCCACTTTTACGAATGGTTTCGAAGTTCATATTGATGCATTTTTTCCTTTTGAGAATTTTAGTTTATGAAAACCCGAGGGAAGAGAAAGCATGAGAAGAAACATGAAAAATGGAATAATTTTGACATTGTTTTTTAGTATTCTGGACTAATTCGAGATTGGGAGAAAAATTAGAGATAAAGATATTTTTTTGTACATACTTGAGCATATTTCTTGCTATCAAGTAAGAAATGAAAGGATGCATAAAGAATCTTAGAGGTAGGGGGATTGACATAATCCCCATAATTTTTTTTATCTTCATTGTACCCATTGCAGAATGAATGGGTCACATGAAGCCACCGACTATAGAGTTCCATGGCAAAAGATCAAAAAATAAAGATAGAGTCGGAAAGAATATAGAACTCTAATACTAGAAAAATGTAAAGCACTTGTTCATTATGTTGTTTCACATTGCGATATATGAGTAGCTTAATATCTATTTAATAGTTCATTTGATTCTTGGGGATATGCATGTCTTCTTGACATAGATGCAACCTCTCACATGATGTTTCAAAGTTATTTATTCGAAGACTTCGATGAAAATGTAGATGGCATAGTGTACTTTGCATATAGATCGAGGCTCAAACCTTCAAGAATGGGCACCATCAGGTTTAAGTTTCCTGGACTCCTTGATTTTCTTCTGCACAATGTACTCTATCTTCCAGAGCTGCAAATAAAATTTTTTTCCCTTGTGCACATTAGATAACAAGGAAAATTTGTTCATATGATCGGTGGAAAAGTTGAGATAAGGAAGGATTCTAAAAACATGGTTGTCAATAGTGGAATGGAAGATGGAAGATTTTTGAAGTTGAATTGGAAATATTCTCATACACACACTAATGCATGCCTCTCTCATCATGACTTAGGTATAATTCCATCTAGTAGTTTATGGCATGTTAGATTTGGTGATATTAATTATGACAATCTTTGTTTGTTAAGAAAGAATGGTGTTTCTAGTTTGCCTACTATTCCTAGGAAATTGAAGCAATGTGATGCTTGTATCCTTGGAAAACACAAAAAACAATCGTTTCATGATTCCACTTCTAGAGCATGTACAAATCTTGAATTGATTCATTATGATTTGTCTGACCCTATGCCTATTCCTTTTGCAAATGGAAACAAATATATCATGAATTTTATTGAGGATTACAACAAAATGTCTTGGCTGTATTTATTGAAATATAAATCACAATATTTTGAAACATTTAAAAATTTTCATGTATGCATTCAAAATAACGCTGAGTCTTGTATTTCCTCTCTTTGCACTGATAATGGATGAGAATATAATTACAATGAATTTGAAAGGTACCTTCACCAACATGGGATAAAACATCAAACAATAGTTCCATACAATCCCTAACAAAATGGTGTGGATGAACGAATGAACAAGACACTTCTAAATATGGTTAGTTCCATGATGTTTTTAAAGAAAGTTAAATCGACATTTTAGGATGATGCAGTTCTATGTGTAGTTTATATGAAAAAAATGTTTCCATCTAATGATCTTAAAAACATAAATTATTATGAAATGTGGTATGGACACATTCCTCAGTGAGGCATCTCAGGGTCTTTGGTTCTACCTGCTATTCCTTGATTCCTAAGGAGAAAAGAAGAAAACGTGATGTGAGGAGTCAAAATTGCATCTTCTTGGGGTAATCCAATACCAACAACATGCACCATATTTACGATGATACAAACAATAAATTCATCCTTTCTAGAGATGTGATATTTCTTGAATCCACCAAGAAAGATGAAATTGTTGAGAGGCAACTTGATCATCTGGACAATTTCAATCGTGTAAATAAATATAATGAATTTGATGATGATATTCCACATCTTGAAGGGGGGATCCCTATCTTGGGTCAATATCTGGAATCTCCTTATGAAGCACCATATTCCCCTCATGAAGAAGTTATTTCCATTTCATTAAAACCTGAGGTTCGGTTGGATGATGTGATCGACATGATAGAAAATTTGAGGCTTGATGATAACTCAAAACCATCTCAATTAGCTGGAAAACCTGGACCGTCCATGAAAGTTCCACCAAAATGGCTCACTAAAACACTTGAAATTGTTCATCCCGATGAGATCAGAAAAAAAAGGAACCAGATTGTCCTCAAAACAAGATGGACATAATGTAGATAATTCAAACTCAGGTGATGTAGATGATATGGATGTTTCATATGATTGTTGGTTGAATTTATCTAGTAACCTTAAACCAACTTTATTTAAAGAATCTAATTCTCATGATGAATGGAAATAATCCATGCAGAAGGAATATGATGCACTCATTGAGAATGGGACATGGATCTTGGTGGATCGTCCATTTGGAACCAAACCAATTGGTTGCAAGTGGGTGTTAAAGAAAAAGTATAGATCATATGGCTCACTTGAAAAGAACAAATTAAGGCTTGTGGAAAAAGAATTTGAACATAAGTGTTTATTTTGAGGATATTTTTTCCCCCATAGAAAAATGGGATATTATCCACACTCTATTTTCCATGGGAACACAAAATGGATGGAAAATTCATCAAATGGATGTGAAGACTTCTTTCTTGAATGGAGACTTGAAATATAATGTGTCCATGTCTCAATCAAAAAGGGATTTTGTGAAGGGTTAAGAACATAAGGTATGCAAGCTCATCAAATACTTATATGGATTGAAACAAACACCACAAGCATGGTATGAAAAGTTAACCGAGAATATTCTAAAATTAAATTTCAAGAATTTCAATCTTGACGATCCAACTTTGTTTGTCAAGAAAATTGGAAAAAATGTTGTATATCTTGTAGTATGTGTAGATGATCTGTTGATAACAGGGAACAATGAGAACTACATTGCATCCATAAAGAAAGAGTTGAATAAAGGATTTGAGATGACATATTTGGAACATCTTCACTACTATTTGGGAATTGAAGTGATTCAAAATCCAAAGTACCTATTCATATCCTAGAAGAAGTACATTAGAGAATTGTTGAAACATTTTGGCATGGTTGTGTGCAATCCAATTTCTACTCTAATGGAGCAGAATTTGAAACTCACATCAAAATAAGGGAATGAATTTGAGAATGCAACCAGGTATAGACAACTTGTTGGAAGTATTATATATCTTACTACCACCAGGCTATACATTTAATTTTTTGTGGGGATTATTTCCAGGTTCATGCAAATGCCTTGTGAAGGACATTGGTTTGTTGCAAAAAGAGCTCTAAATTACTTGAAAGGAACTCAATGTTTTGGACTCAGGTACTCTAAGGTATATGTATTCAACCTAATCAGATATTTTGATTTAGAATTTATTGGGGATAAGCAAAATGGATTGTCAACTTCAGAATATATCATGAGTCTTGGATCAACAACTGTCTCATGGAGATCACACAAACAATAATTTCCAACAGACTCCACAACAATGGTATCATAGTAATCCAAAAGTGGTGGAGTAGAGAAATTTGTCATTGATGAATGTGATCGACTTTAGTGGATAGACAAATATCACTTGGTGTATCTTCAACCTCAGTGTAATTTCGACCTCAAGGATGGATTATCTCTCGATTTATTCCAACTACCAGCGTGAATATTGTCTTCCACCCTCTCTTTGATACCTCGTGCAACTGTTAGGTTTTCACACCTATAAAAATAAGAATAGAGAGGTATGTATGCCTCAATGATATTTTTTTACGAGTTTCTTTATTTGAAACTTGGTGGATTATACATAAAAGAACATTTTCATTCAAATATAGATAGCTTTACCAGCTCTGGTATGTTCAAAAAAGTGGGTATGGAGGTGAATACTATGAGGCGATAGTTTTTAGCGACTAGCTCATAGTGGGCCAATCCCCGCCATTTTGGGCATGAGATTACTTTGTCAACCTGGATACAATGAATACTTTGATAAATCCTTGTAAGTTTACTTGAATTAATTGCAAACAGGTGCATTCGCAGTTGAATACGACACCCTTCATTTGTTTCCTGCATAGTTGAGTTTTCATTCTAAAGTTAGGGTGGAGTTGCAAGAAACCCTGTGAGGTCTAAGTTATGGCTCAAGTTGAGAAACTAGTGGATTTATTGAACACTCTAATCCTCTCTTCTATGGACAAAAAAATCACCACTGGCAAAGAAAATTTGGATTCTATTGTGACCTACTTTCAAGTTACACAAGCTAAAGCAACACTGCTGTAAAATTAGACTTGTCTTCTTCATGATGCACTTGAGTGAAAGAATATTCAACATCATTATGAACTATCCCTTGTTCATAACCATATTTTTGATGATTATGATGTTGATCCATACCAACAACTAGCGCAACAACCAATCAGTGAGCCAACTGTTGGATTACTGAGAGGGGGCGGGGGGGTGAATCAGTAATAGAGAAATATAACCCTTTTTAACCATAAAATTCAAGTATTATATCAATGTAGAATTATCATCCAATAGTTGCAGAGTAAATAAACAATGAAAAAATGAGAAATCATACACATACACAATACACTAGTATTTTTACGTGGAAAACCAAAGAGAGAGAAACACATGGAATTATTTTTCTTATATGTATTTAAGAATTACATTCATTGGAAGCACCAACTTCCTTTGTTTTCCATCTGCAACTGGAAGGAGGATCCAACCCCCTAGTTTCTCAGGCTACAACCTGAGGGAAGCTCCAACTCCCCAACTCTCTGGCTACAACCAGAAGGAGGCTACAACCCCCTATGTTCTCCGGCTACAACCGTAAGGTGGCTACAACCACCTGTCCTTGCCTCGTCCAACCTACCTTACATAGAAGTAGATTGATGGAACCACTGCCACACCATCACTATGAGATATACTGTTGTAAGCTTGTACCAATCAACCTGCACCAAACAACCTGTGACAACATGTACCAAACAACCTATAATCAACATGTACCATAAACAAGTGCATCAACCATGTACCAACCTATAACTCAACATATACCATCAACAAGTGCATCAACCATGCACCAAATCTATACCAATCATGCATCAAATACACATAAACTATGACTCATCAAGATGTACCAACATCATCAACTATACACCTCATGTATGTTCCAACTCATCAACTGCTTGTCTCAACCATGTATCCAACATGTACCTCAACCAAAATACCTCATCAATTTCATCATCCAAATCTGATTTGTAACTCTATAATAGACCTGGTGTATATGATCACATATCTGCAAACCTTCCTCGACAAGAGACTAACATTTTCATCAAATTTTACTTTAGTCTCACATGACTAGTTTTGGATTAGTCAACAACCCTGAATTGAAATGATCATAACTATGTTCCTATAATAAATAAAGATATGAAAATAGTACAAAATATTCTTCAATGTATTTTATGTAATTCCTCCAGGTTTCACTACTTGGAATCTCTCAGAAAATGAGTTATAGCAAAAATTATATACCTTCTTGAATTCTGGCTTATTCTAGAGAGCGAACTTGTAGAGAGTTCCCCACACATAATATTTGTTGTATGGATATGAAAATGGTACAAAGAATACTACAAAATTTACTCTAACCAATACATTTGGTCTTACTGAATTTGGATCTGTTATGAAGAAGTTATGATGTTTTTACCTGAAACACCTGTTTTAGACTAGTTTCAGGACTAGCCACAAACCCTATTTTCCATGGAGTGTAACTCCAAAAATACAATGACCCACAAGATGAAATTTTTATTACAAATATTTGAATATGTTTCCTCAATCCATCCAGAGTTTGTGGTATGAATCATTATAGAAAAAAAATTATTGCGAAAATGGTGAGATGACATGTAAATAACATACCTTAGAAAGCATTATCAAAAGAATGTATCCTCCCTTGAATTTCAACCTTCTTTACTTCACCTTCCCTCTAAAATTCGCCTTATATATCCTTTGGTTACCTCAATCACTTGTGTATATTCAATATGATCAAGTGTAATTAAATGAGAGACCCTTGCCTCTTATTTTTACTTTTATGTAGCTTCCTCAAGGGGTTAGGGTTTTTACTTTTATTTTTAGCAGTTTTGTAAATTAATCCCAGATTAAGGGATTAGGGTTTTGGTATCTACGGAATACCTAAAAACATTGTATATATTGTATGGTGAATGGTGAAATTCGATATAATGAATATAAGAAAGTTTTTCTCAGTTGAGGTTTTCCAGTATAAAATCTCTGTGTACTCTATGCATGAGCCATTGATTAATTTCTATCTTTCTTAAGAATCTATATGCATTTCTTTACTTCACAGGTTTAAAAATTACATGACTATCCTGTCGAAGTCTCAAAAATGGTCAAACACGACCAATGTTTCATCAAAAATTGGTCAAGGTCCAATATCCCCCCAACACTCACCTGTGACTTGTTCCGAGTCACTCAAATATGGGCAAGGTTGCTTCGAAGGCCTCGAGCTTCCTCGCCTTGCTTCTTCACTAGAGCCTCCTGCTCGGAGAACTCCTGAATGACTTACACAGTGACAAGCCTTTCCAGGCGTTGTTCCACTGTCATAACTAGTTGGTCTAGCTGTGATCCTTGTCCTTCAACTTCTTCAAAAATCATGCAGGCTTCATCCTACACCAGCTGGAGTCTCTGTGCCACTTCCATAAAATTTCTCTGGATGGTAGTAACCTGCTTTTGGACTGTGTGCTACTCCTGCGACCTCTTCATATTCACAACAGTAGTAAGCAGCTTCATTTGTGCTTGTACGATGGATGCTTGTTGCTTCGCCTAGTAGAGACGTGCCTCTAGTTTCCTCAGCTCCAAATCTTCTGCAAGGTGCTTGTAGGCCTGTGCACTTTTATCACTTAGTATCTTACACTTTGAGGTGAGTGACCTAATTATTTCTACTTCATTCCTGGAAGCTTCTTCCCTTAGATCACTTACTCCTTGCAGAGTGCTTGACACCACCTGGATTTCTAGCTCCATTAATCTTGCTTGAAGCTGCTAAATGGCCTCAGTGAGATTCCCCACTTGTATCTCAGCTGAATCTTCTTCCTTTTGTGCCGATATCAGTATAGAGAGAAGTGATTTAGTCACTACCTCCTTGATCACAATATTCTCTAGGAGCAGTTGGTATTTTTCTTTCTGTATCTTCGCATTGTTCTGCTCGAACCTCGCCTAAATTTCATTTTTCTCCTTCTGTGCAACTTGAAGTTTCTCTAGGGACTCCTCCTTTTATTGATTTAAGGTCTCTAAGGCCTGTTCCTTTTCTTCTTGGACTTGACGGAGTCAAGATTCAGTTGCATCTACTAGCCTTCATAATTGGGTGGGCTCATCCCCCAATTCTACACTTTCTGTTGAAGATGACGCAGTAGGAACTGCGTGGCTCAAATGGATAGCTTGCTAGATGTCTTTGAGCTCCTTCTCTATTCTTTCATACAATTTTTCTTGCTTCACTTCATGTCTCTATAGGATATCCTCTGAATCATCTTCTACAACTGTGATGATGAGATCGATATCATCCACTGTGAGCACATTCTGTGACTAAGGCTTATTGGCTCGGGTCTTCCTCCGTGCTAAGGGTTTCTGCTAAGAAACCTTCCTTTTCTTTGATGTCTCGACCTCTATAAGGGGATCCTCTGGCGGTGTTACTTCGCCTTTTTCTTGCCTGTCTCCTTCTTCCTCTCCTTCCTCTTGGTTTACTTCATCTCCTCTTCCTCTTGCAGGTGAGTTAGGCAGAGTTTCCTTCGATGCGTTGTCCTTCTCATCAATTTCTATGTCCTGCACTTCCTCCTTCTTCTTATTTTTCTTTGCGCTGCTCTGTCCATCATAATCAGTTCATGTGACCAAAGGAATTCCGATGATGTCGGGTTCGGAGAGTTGGGAATCTTCCACTAGTACAAGGAATTCTGTTGGTCATTCCTTAGTGATCTCTTCCATGTCTTCCTCGGTCAAATTATAATAATACTGCAACTCCTCCTTACTTTCATCTCTACACGCAGTGATGTAGATGAAGTGTCGATCTACACAAAACTTTGCGAATGGTCTATATTGATGCAAAGTATTCAGGGTCATTCGGGGGAATGATTCAATGGTGCGCTTCAGTTGTAGGTAGTAAGTATGGAAGACAACATTCGACTGCCACTGCTTCGGCATATCATTCGTGTACCATAAGGTGGAGAACATTGCAGCCAATGGCTCCGATGGCTCGACTTCTGGGAAGGCTACTCCTTCCAGCATTTTCCAAGCAACAAATGTGATCAATAACAATATCCAACTAAAGTGAAACTCATATGCTTGATCTTGCGCTTCATGACAATCCTTTTCCAACTAGTTGACGAGGTAGCTCACCCAGTTCATATGCATGACTTCTACACACTTCCCTGTGAGGTCCACTATGAACCTTGTGACTTGTGTCGACCAGTTCTTTCTGAAGAGCTTGCCAGTGATCAGTTGGAAAGCAAGGCACACTGCACCATCTTAGATGGAGGATACCTTATAGCCTCGCTTCCGCTTCTCTACGTCGCTATAGTATTCTTTTATACGTTGGGCCAAGGAGCGATCTGATGTCTTCCATAGGCAGAACTGGTGAGGTTCCGGTCCCTGCATGCTTAGTCCTGTGATCAAGTGGATCAGCATCAGATCAATAGTGATGCACCTATCTAACCAAAGATAACCTCCATGATAACATGATAGGAGGAGTTTAATGCAAGCATTAACCTCCTAATGTCGACGGAAGTGGGGGATATTCATCATGTTCAAGATCATGGATTGCATGAGATCCTTAATCCATGGATGGGGAACTATCTTGGGCTTCTTCCAAATTGTCTTCATCAAATACCTATGCAGTGCGAGCATCATATAGTTCTTTTGGTATCTAAGGTTTAAGTCACTGATCTTGTGAGATGGGATTAGTCCCAAATAGGGTCCAACTGCATGTATTCCCTTCAGGAGGTATGCATTGATCAACATGTATTCAAAATCATGCAGGACACTGTCGCAGTTAACCATGCCAGCCAAAGGTGGGATGTAGTCTAGCAAGACCGATGGGATCTGCTTCACGTTAGCCAGATCATCATGGTGTTTTCTTCTTTTTTCAGCAGCATGGCCAGAATGTCGTCCAGTCGATGGGGATGCTTGCAATCCTCCAGTCGATGATGCCTGTATTCCTATAGAGATGACTTTCTTAGCCATGAGGTCTATCAAAATATCCTTCACAAACTTCTCTAGCACGCTATGCTCGCCCGAAATTCACACTTGTAGTCAAGGATATCGGGTAGGAAAACAGACAGACAAGGTAATCAAATGGACGACAAGGTCTAGAAAACACAATGTGGTATGCAATAAATTCTATGTTAGCTTGGATATCACGGTTTGCAAAAAGTGGTCTCAGTGCATCATCTGATGGGTTAAATAAGAAATTTCATAACAGATTCATTCAACGGGCAGGAATGCCTCAATCAATATGAATCGGGTCGTTATGGCACAGTCCCAATGGTCCAACGACAATATTTTCGTCAATAACTGTGTTTCTATCCATTCCAGAGCGTCATTCTAACGGTCGAGACGCCTCCAATGGTCATATAACGTCATTTTGGTGAAGTCTTGTTCTGCGTTGTTCTGCTATTCCAACGAGGTTCAAGTTCTGCAAGCGTTCCTTCTACGAAGTCTTCTCTGGAACTTCCTACAGTTTTTCTAACTTTTCTTTCTTCTTACTGAGATTTCTTGCCTTCTTTCCTGTGATTTGAGTTTCTAGATTCCTCTTTCCATTCTTATTCTTATATTCTCTTAGCATAGTAACTTCACACTACTGAGGGTCTTTCAAAGGGTTCAAATGTAATAGCTCTTCTGTTACTATTTCCGGGGTGGATGCACTTCTTTCCTACATGGACTGGTTCTTTAAGAATTCTTCTGTTCTTTCGATTTTGACAACTAATTCTCTGGCCCTCGGTTGCTTCAACTGATCCTCTTATTATTCTATTAGTCGTGCTATTCTTCTAGTTATGAAGTCCCTTAATTATTTCTTTTTCTTTTCTGTGGCTTCCTCCTCCTCTTTCCTTCTAATTTGATCCTTCTCAATCCAAGTCTTTCCTAACAAAAGTGCAAAAGGGGCGTTGTTCTCAACAAACCTAATAACTTCAAATTATTCTTCAGTCGATGTTTCATGAGTAATCATAGGTACATTAGTAACTCTTTCACATAGGGTTATCATATTTCCTTTAAACAAGCCTATCCTCTCCAATGAAGGTATCATAATAGGTTTTCCCAAAATTTCCCAAGTTCTTTCTGGCATGATATTCACCTGTGTTTCCTCATCAAGGACACAGTCTATGTCGATGTCTCCTATTCTTATTTCTATACGCTATTTTTCTTTTAAGATCTTTGGTAAATTGATGTCTATGTGATCATGCAGTGTTTCTTTTAGCTGTAATAACATATTCTCTGATTCTTTCTGGTTCTCTAACATATCCTTAGTCCCTTGACCTTCTTCATAGTTTTCTAGTATCATGTTCATCTTTTCAACTTTGGAAATCACTCTAGGGAAATCCTCAACTTTATGGCCAATAGTTTTACAATAGAGACAGATAGGGCCTATACTAGGGCATTCCTTAGAAAGATGTCCCGATCTTCTGCAATTATAACACAGTGTCAATCCTCTCTTTATTTTAAGTGAACCCCAACCTCTCTTGTACTATGTATTGGGATCACAGTGATGGACCTGCAATCTGCAAAAAATATTTCTAGGTTCCTACATTCACTTGTTAGTCTAAAAATTCTTTCGATGCATAGGAATAACATATCTTTTACTATCTCTATCAAATATATTCAGATCAAATATTTCTTCTAACTGTACCCTAGATTTCATACTAGGAAAAAATCTATCAAACATACCTAGATCCATACTTTCGAAGAAAAATTTTCCACTTACCTTACCTTTATCAGAGCAAAAATCTTTAATATCTTACCTCTTTTCTTCAGATCCAGTTTCTTTCATAGTACTGAGCTTCACAAGTCAAGTAGAACACTGTGCACTACAACAAGAGATCTACGCACAAATATTTCTCTTTTCTTCAGTTCCCAGCGATCACAGTTTCGGTCCCAACAACAAAACCATTTGTTGGCACAGGGGCAGACCCAGGCTTCAATGCTTCAACAATGCACCAACAAAACCCTAACTAACAACCCTTTCAACAACACTATGAAGCAGATGAAGTCTCACCCGAGGTAGAGGCAGGGGGGATTCCAGGACTCAGGTGTCTACAACCAATTTGGGACATAGATCTATGATTACAATACTTGACATAGCATTTAGCCAATAACATGCATTAGTTCTTTAACCTTATTCACATCACAGGTCAAACCCTTATTACAGATCATCACAGTAGAAATAAATATTAAGTACATCTAATCATTTATCACATAGCATTAGTTCATATGTAGGATTCAAACATCATAAAGAACTAAGCATCCACATATCTACCAATCATCAAGATCAGTGCACTAAGTGGATAAACACATAAACAACATGATAAATATTGCATAAAGCACATCGGAACACATGATATATGTGTTTCACCCCAGTGTGGGGCTACATCCACCAACTTCTTATTCTATTCTTTATTAATATTCAATCTTTCTACATTCTTTGGCTCCTGCGCACAAAGCCACACAACACAACTCCACGGAGGACAGGAGATCCGCGTGCAACCCGCCAGATCCTCCTTCCCAAAATCAGGTCAAGGCACAGAGCCAACTCCTTATTAGAACAAAGTCTTACACAGTCTATGCACACAACCTCTTACAATTACTTACATTGATCCAGAACAACTCAATACAACACTTAGGTAGCACCTTTTACATATTCTTTCACGAAGCCAACTTAGATAGACTTTGCTCTAAGTCCTCTATTCTTATTTATACATTACAAAAAGGCCTAAACATGGGTAAAGCCATAGGATGACATCCCATACCTGTTACATAAACCCTAAAATCCCAAAAATCCCGCAAAATAGGTGATATCCCGTGATCTCAGCTACGCCTGGGCGCTCCATCTTCTACCAGCCTGTCGAAGTCCCAAAAATGGTCAAATAGGACCAATGTTTCCTCAAAATTTTGTCAAGGGCCAACACCACTTCTAACCACTTGTCCAATTAATAATTTCCCCATTAACTTAATTATTTAAATAATTTCCTTTTTATCCACNTCTAACCATCTTAAATCACTTTCCTTATTTTAGGGCTATCCCACTTCTAACCACTTGTCCAGTTAGTAATTTTTCCATTAAATTTATTATTTAAATAATTTATTTTGTATCCACTTTGACTTATAGTACACTCATAATTTTACTTTATTATTTAAATAATTTCTTCTTTGCAACCACTTTGACTACTTTGACATTTTGGGGGCTTCTAGATGACTCATGAGGGTTCTCCAACTTCACATGGCCATAACTTTCTAACCGTGACGAGTTATGTGATGTTACACATACCACCGGAAACGGAATGACATGTACTATACATCTAGAATAGTCTTACCTTCAAATATATAAAAAATCATACCATTATTTATCAAGCAAACTTGGGTCCATTACCCAAACCTTTGTGCTATCATAATTTTCTATCGAACTTTCTTCAATGGTTGACATCAATGAAAACCAACCAAATTAATAAAAAATCTCCCCCTTTGGAATTGATGGCAACACTCTGATGTAATACTGAAGTAATATCACTCATGATCCCCCTATAACCATTGCTCCCCATGGAACCATGCCTCTGTGCTCTCTCTCCAACCATTTCTATCCTGCATCTGATAAATATTCCCCCCTTTGTCATAAATGGAAAAGGTATCTTTCCATCTGGGGCTGCTCCCCCCGACTGAAATGTCCTTGGGGATGCTCCCCCTGACTGAACTCTTCCTAAAAATGATCTCCCAACCCGAAATGTCCTCTTTATAGTGCTTCCTCATGTAAATATAAGACATATAAGATAAGCATTCAAAAGCATTCATTTTGGAGTATAAATTACTCCGAGTCTCTCACGAATATACTCAAAGGATTCTCTTGGAAGAAATTTTGTAAAGATGTCTGCCACTTGTTCTTTTTTTCCCACATATTCAACTCTGATGTTCTTCTCTACAACCTGTTCCCGTAGAAATTGATACTTGATTGGAATGTGCTTCGTCTTGGAGTGCATCATCGAGTTCTTTGAGATACTGATGGTGCTTGTATTATCACAATAGATTGGAATGGGCTCATCATACTCAACATGTATATCTATCAGAGTTTGTTTCATCCATAAAACCTATGTACAACATCCTGCTGCAACAATATACTCTGCTTCGGCTATAGATAAAGATATTGATGATTGTTTCTTTCTTAGCCAAGATACTAAACACTCACCCAAGTAGAATGTTGCTCCACTGGTTCTTCGTTGTTAATTAATGCAACCTTCCCAATCTGCATCTGTGTGGGAAATAAGTGATAGATCCTTTCCTTTTGGATACCATAATCCAAACTCTTCTATTCCTTTGAGATATTTGAAAATCCTCTTCACTGCTAAGACTTGTGATTCCTTTGGTGCTGCCTTAAATCGTGCCACTTTTCCAACTACCTACATTACATCTGGTCTGGATGCTATCACATATAGTAAGCTACCAATCATTGACCTGTATTGCCTTTGGTCTGTATACTTTGAATCATCATCTTTGCTCAACTTGCAACTTGTTTGCATAGGAGTGGTAACTAGTTTGCAATCTTCCATTCTGAACCTCTTTAGATTTTCTCTGATATAATTATTTTCAGAAATAAAAATTCCTTGGTTGCTTTGACATATCTAAAGACCTAGAAAGAAGGATAGTTCTCCAAGTAATGACATTTCAAATTCATTCTGCATATCCTTTTCAAATTTGTGGCTTAACCTGTCATCGGTACTTCCAAAAATAATATCATCAACACAAACTTCCATTAATAAAATACTATCTTGAGTTACCTTGATGTAGAGGTTGATGTCTGCACTTCCTTTTCTGAACCTTGCATGTTGTAGAAATTTATCCAGTCTAGAGTACCATGCTCTAGGAGCCTGTTTTAGACCATAAAAGGTCTTCTTCAATTTACACACATAATCTATGTTCTCAGACAACTGAAATCCTTCTGGTTGTTCAATGTAGACCTCTTCTTCAAGTTCCCCATTCAGAAAAGTTGATTTCATGTCCATCTGATACACTTTAATATTCTTGGAGCATGCATAAGATAAACAAAATATGATTGCTTCCATTCTGGCAACTGAGGAAAATGTCTCTTCAAAGTCGATTCCTTCAACCTGTGCATATCCTTTACATACCAATATAGTTTTTTTCCTTGTAACCTGTCCATATTCATTCAATTTATTTCTAAAAACCCACTTTGTGCCAATCACATTCTTATTCTTTGGTCTTGGAACCAATTCCCAAGTGTCATTCTTCTCTATTTGATCCAATTCTTCATTCATAGACTTATTCCATAATCCATCCTTACTGGCCTCTTCAAAATTGTTTGGTTCAATCGTAGATAAGAGTGCTAGGTGGATTTGTTCTGGTGAACAAATTCTTCTTCTAGTCTCAAATCCTGCATCTTTGTTTCCAATAATATGATCTGAAGGATGATTCTTCTGTACTCGTTTTCTAGGTGTCTTTGGAGGCACTTGTTGAAATTGATCTTCTACTTCTATCTGATCCTCTTCATCTTCCCCTTCTAATTCTTCTTCATCTTTTTCCTCTTCTTCATAGAGTTGTTCCATTGATTCATTTTGTTCTTCCTTTAATTCTCATCCACCTGTTTCATCAATTGTTACATTGATGCTTTCCACAACTTGTTCAACCTTAGATTGTAACACTTGTATGCTTTCCTTGTACTTGAGTAACCAAAAAGTACTCCTTTGTCCACACGAGAGTCAAACTTTCCCATTTTTCCATGTTCTCTTTTGATGTAGCATTTGCTTCCAAATTTGTTGGTCTTCCTTTCCATAATGCATAGGGAGTTTTTTCATTGTTGTTTTTGAGCATTAATATGTTTTGAATGTGAATTTTTGTATGCACTGCATGTCTCCAAAAGAAATATCTGTCAATTTGGAATCCATTAGCATTGTTCGAGCCATTTCCTGTGTAATTATCATCCATTATGATAATGTTCCTTTGTCTTCGAACCACTTTCTAAACCAAACTGTGAATCCATGCTCTCATCCAATGTCATATATCTATCCAAACCTACTAAGTGTTCTTACAAATCCATATCTATCCATACTTTTCAAGACTCTATTGCAAAATTGTCCATAATGATGACCCATTTATCACTATACTATCAGGAAGTCTTCACTAATACAATTGATTATACTTCTGCTAACTAACTGCTCTAGATATCAAACTCTACAAGCTTCTCAAAGGATGGTTCTTTGGTATGTCATAGCTATCGCATAGACTCCCCCTATCTAATATTCATATTACCTGAGAGTCTTTAAGCTGGATGGCTCAGAACAATTCCTGCTCTGATGTGTATTCATCATCATCTTCATTGGTCGATTCATCATCTCTTTGAGCTCTTACTTCTTTATTTATGTCTTTGGGTTCATCTTTCACTACAATTCCTGAAATTTCAATCTCTTGAACATGTTCCTTATTTACCTATCCTTTTTTTCTTTTAGTTATTTTCCAAACCTTTCTGTATCTAGCATCTTTATTTTTCTCTATAGAATTTTCTTCATCTAGTTTTATTTCGAATCTTGCGATCTCTAGTACTTGGTCTTTGTTAACCTATTCTTTGTGTTTTCTTATACATACTTTATTATATCTGATATCACTATTCTCTTTCATGGAAGTATCGATCATTTTTACGAGGAAAATATCTCTATGGCTAGGGGTAAACCACAAAAGACGGAAATGACTACAGAAATCAACTCTAATCTCATGTATGCTATATAAACAAATATGCTAGAAGGACAAGATAAAAGGCCTACCTCATCTAGACGTTCAATGAAGTCCATCGTTGAGCACTTGAATCAAAGCAATACACCTGCAACTTGTCCTCAACAACCAAGAAACACAATCATATGGTGATAATATGTAATGTTAGCAAATTCAATAGCATAATTCATCAACATTCATAACAAATATGCCCATGGAATAACAATTCATATATTTCCAAGATATTAATTGGAGGAGAAAATAGTATTTCTATTAAAATGTATTCGACAAAAGTCAATGAATTACAAACTTCCGTGCCGACATGGTTCAGAACCGAGAAACAAAGTCCCTTCTAGCTGGGCCTCCACCAAATGCAAGCTCATATAAGAGAGACAATGAGCTTCTCAATCATGTAGGGAAGAGCTTAGGGACTGAACAATGTTTTTAGAATTAAAAGGACAAAGGGATGTAGAATCAATATGAAGTGAATAATTTCTCCAGAGTAACTTTGCTCTCAAAGTTGAATTCTTCTCCTCTTTTCCATAGCTCGGATTTGGACCATTTGTAGCCTTCAAGTGGAACTGAAGGGTTGTTTCAGAACGTTTCTAGTATATGGAAGGCCAAACATCATAGTTCTCATGACATGACATGGAAAATCAACACCATTTTTTAATTTTGGACACAAATCCCAATGTACGCGGGTTGTAGTGGTGCAACCTACGTATACACATGTTGTACTCTAGGTAGGGCATGTATATGTGGAAAAATAATGTTTTTAGCTCTAGGATTTTACAAAAAGGGACTTCAAGTCTGCATAGGGAAATGGAAAAAGGCCTTCTATGCAAGTTTACATAGGGTGAGGAAAATATTTCTATAAAATATTCCCCCTAATGTGTGAGGTTAGAGGAGTATCTACGATGGCCGAAATACATCATAAGACCCAAAAGTGGAGTAATGGGACCTAGCTGAAAGAACTAGTTGTTCATTACAATCTGTACTGACTTTGCACACATGGATACCAATTTAAATTACACTGCAGATCCATGTGAAAATATATCAAACAACTGTCCATGGCCATGAATAGGAAATACAAAAGTGGCTATATGCCAAAGGTTGTCATAGTCATGAACAAGGCCCAGTAAAACTAGTCTCAAAATCAATCTGAATATATCTTTATACAATGGAGTACAATATGATCTCCCATGATCACTGAAGTCACATAGGTACTGGTCCAATGAAAAGGTAGAAACAACTCAGGAAAGATGCGACTATAAACCGGTGTCTTCAAGTCTTCTACACAATCCACCAAAGGTGTAAGTCTACATCATGTGAATAAAGAAGTTGAGGTCGAACACAATGAGACTTCGCTTGATTACCGGTCATTACGATATACCATTAAAAAATGTGAGACATCAAGGCATCGAGTACATTCTTACAAGTGTCAATAAAGGAGTCGGGGTCAAGCACATGAAGAATCCATCGATCAAGAGACATTTATTTATTCTCAGGTATCTATGGTGAGAGAACTTGCCACTAATGACTGCAAGCCTCTAGGTACTCATAGGTCTCTAGGTATCGTCTCCAGTATAGATGATATGAATTTGATGGAAGGAGAACTGCTGAAAGGAGAACATTAATGAATCTCTCATCATTCAACATGAGGTACAGAGCATGATCTTGATGATTTGGAGGAAATCAGACAAAGAACATGTTCACGAACCAACGACCATGTGTGTCTTTCGTGTGTGCCAGGTGTAAGAGGTACACGAAAAAGACCCTCTCAATAACAACCAATAAGGAAAACTGTTGAAAAAGGCAAGGAAACCACCAATAAGGATAATGGAATCCAATATAGTGCACAAATCCCAATGTGTGAATAGATTTATTTTCATCGAAAAAAAGGGAAACCAACCAGTCAACAACCAATGATGAAATGTCGACTGCTAGGTTCAATGTTACCTACCAATGAGGAAAGTAGGACTGGGGTGCGTAATAGGACTACAACTTCATGTGATTCTGATACACACTAAGGGTATGGCCGACATGCAAAGTCAAGAGTTCTGAGGAATGGACAACATAGGTTGATAGACATCCTTTGAACAAGAGCATGAGCCATATGGAAGACTCTGGAAGCATAGACTCAATGATGACACTTTGAGATGCACGAGGAATCAACAAAAATCTCCATAGGGACTAGAAGAGTAACCAGTTAGGAGAGTAAACTCTCTGTAATGAGATCAGCTTCCAAAGGTCATGCTAAAACCAAAAATTTGATGTCAAGTGGACTAAAAAATTTTGTGCTTTGTTCAAAGGTGACATGACTACTTCCAATATAATATAATATTCCCTTCCCGCCTGTATTTTTTTTTTTTTTCATAGCCAAATGAATGCTATGATATAGAGGAGGAAAGGAGTGTCTCAAGTAATAAAAAATAGTTCCAGCAGCGAAACATACCTATGCTCAATGCAAGGAGGTGCATGAGGGAGATGGACACTTGGGGGAATGTTTCCTCCTGGGTATAGGGTGTCAAGATGCAAAGGATATAAAAAAGGATTTGCTTGGTTGAGGCTGCAAACTGTTGAGGTGAATGAATTAGAGTGCAAAATAAAGAACCGACAATAGGATCAATATTGCAAGCAAGAGCATGAGATGAAATTACAACTTAACGCCAAAAAATGTCCTTTTTCGTAATATTAGTCTACTTGGTTTGGAAAAGGTATAAATGTGAACCAAATAGATGTCAGTTCAAATCCAATTTACGATTGTGAAAGAGACAAGTTCACTCGTTAATATTTTATCTTTTTGAAAATGAGTCGAAAAAGAGATTAAATCAAACTCGCTTGGGAGTCCTCTAGGTATAGGTCAACATGTTTATGAGTAAGAAATGAGGTTCAACATAAATTCATGTGTTAGCTATAAGAGACTCCTGGTCCTACGGAAAAAATCTTTGCATGGGCACTGAATGAAGTAGGGGATCTAACTAGGTTACCCATGTTTGGTAAGTCTCTACCATTTGATAATGACACTTCTGGTTGCAGATAGAAGGTTCCTCTATTGCTATAAATGGGTTCGTACCTAAGGCATATGAGCGACAGTCATAGGATGATTCAAATGTGTATGATGGAATGGATACCTATCCTATATGCTGGGTAACGAAAATACATGTCCAAAGTTACAAACAGGTGACATGGCGTTGAAAATCGTAAGAATCCCTGGATAAAACTACAAAAACCAACTCAATCCATTGTTGTATTAATCCATTAGGCAAAAATATTGTCCGAAACTATGCAAACTGGGTAAAAATTTGCTATAAATAGTAAAAAAACCAAATTTATTGTACCATTTGTATTTTTTACCCAAAAAGTGGATTTTGGACCAAATTACCTTCAAACTTCAACTGGTGATTGCAAGAGCTATGAGCGATAGAATCGATGACCATTTGGACCAGGTAATTCATATTTCTCTCCTCTTTCTTTTTAATGGATTAGATTTTATAATTAGTTTCCAATTTTAAAGTTATTTAGGGCGTAATTTGAAACTTTGGGTGTACGTGGGATACAATTCATTGGGTCGCGTATACACATGTTTATACACAGTTTTTTAAAATAAAACCAACATATAATTATCTCTATATGTGACTGTGAACACTAAAACCCACGTATATGTCCGTAAACAATGTTTTTTAGTGGTTGCTGACTCAAAAAAGGGTTTGTCTCTTGCAGGATGGTGCTAGAGTGGAGAGAAAGAGAAGATGAGGAGGTAGATGTTGCAGTGGAGAGAGATCCAGGGGCCCAAATGGCCTTGAAAAGATGCAGGCTATATAAGTTTTGGGCTCTCAACATTATGAGGGCCCAAGTGAGATTTATACAGTTTCTTGTGGATTACTGGGATCCGAATAGTGAAAGCTTCAACCTTGATGTACAACCATTAAGGATTGAAGTTGAGGACATTTATTTCTTTATGGGATTATCGCTTCAGGGTGAGGTGGTCAACCTCAAAGCCTGAGGAGTTGGGAGCAACATGAAAATCGATGAATACATAGATGCTCATTGCATTGCAGGGACCGAGAAGGTTGGGAGTCAACTCTTCATTAGAGTGATAAACAATCTTAGTATCAATATTCTTGTCATCATTTTAACATGGATTATAGGATCGACCTATTTGCACCAGCCATCGAGGCCACTTATGTTCTACTCAGTGGAGTGCTTAACTTATGTTACAATGTGTACATCCTCATCAATAACATCCTCGTCAAATCAATGGAAGTCAGATATTAACTCTCCAAAAACTAGTGATTTTTTAGACTTAGCAGAAGCGAAATCAAGATCGAACTCTTGTAGAATGAAAATCCATTTATTGGAATTTACCCTTATGATACGCCTATTAAGGATGTATTGAAATGGATTGACATCGAAAACCACAGTAGTTTTGCAAAGAAATATATAATGTCGTAACCGTTGGACCGCCTGAACAAAAACCAAAGCTAGATTTTCAACATGAGAATATTTGAGTTTAGGGTCGACTAAGTTTCGACTAAGATAGTAAATGACGTTATCACGGAGCTCATCATCCTCCTGAACCAACACCATACCAATCGTCTCTTTGGATGTGGTGACATAAATAAATTAATATATACTATAGTTTGGAGACTTCAGTAGAGGCGTCGGTACCAAGGATTTCTTCAAATCATCAAAGGATTCATGGGCTCGCTCATCCAAGATAAAATGAGTCTCCTTCTTTAGGAGACACATAAAATCGTTAGTAATATTGGCATAGTTCACTATAAACCATCATAAAAAGTTAGCTTTCCCCTGTAAACCTTCAAGTTGGAAAATAGTGCACGGGGGAGGCAACTGAAGTATTGCCTCAACCTTTAACAGATCTACCATGATCCCAATCTTAGAGACTAAAAATCCTAGAAGATGACCTGACCTAATGAAAAAGATGCATTTATGAGGGTTCAACCGAATGCGATAATGGCGACATATTTCAAACACTATCCGAAGGTGCTTAGGGTGATCCACTCTCTTACAAGAGTGAGTAGAAATATTGTCAATATAAGATTCGAATATATGCTTGAGATCATGAAATGCGAAGGTCATATAACATTGGAAGGTTGCTACGACATTTTTAAGGCCGGAAGGCATCTTCTGGTATGTGAAAGTACACCAAGGGAAAATAAATGTCGTATTATGTTAGTCCTCTGGTTTAATCTGAATTTGGTTATACCTTGAAAATCTGTGCATGAAATAAAAAACTCCGCTTCCTACACACTCGTTGAGAATTTGATCGATGAAGGGCATTGAGAAGTTGTCTTTAGGATAGGCTTTGTTCAGGTTATGAAAATTCATGCATACATGGATGGTTCCTTTATTTTTATTCACAGGAACAGGATTGGATACCCATTCGGTCAAGAGAACCGGGTAGATAAAGCCGTGTTTAAGCAGTTTTTCTATCTCTGCCTTAGTAGCAGGGGCCTTCCAGGGATTGACAGCTCTAAGACATTTTCAAATAGGCTTAGCATCTGGGTAAGTTTTAATCTCATGTTTTAAAATTCGAGGGTCGATTCCTGTCATCTCTTCATATGACCAAGCAAATACATCTTGGAATTCCTTGAAGAGTTCGGTGTAGATCAGGATTTCTTCTGGAGAACAATCTGCATCGAAGTATAAATTTTCAAAATTTCCAGGGATACGAGAGATGTCAATCGTGACAGTAGGGAAGATACTCTCCATGTTTCCTTCATCAAACATGTCGTGCATATCAAGTGGAACTACGATGTGACCGACTATGTCGCTCAAAGTAGATCTAAAGTCATCTTGCTCGATTCTAGCAAGCTATGGGAGAAAATAAGAGCGATGATGCATATCATCCCAAGGTTTTTCAGAACCATTCATGGCCTCGATGATAGATTCATCCGAAGGAAAAGTCTCATCAAGGAAATAACGTGAACAAGATGAAGAAGTCTCCCAGACGAGCTCCAGGATAGGATCCTCCTTGTCCGTTTATGAGGTAATAGGATCTGGATTGACGGAAGAGTCAAGAACAACTTGATACAGAATCTCTAGTACCGATAGTGGCATGACCATTCCAGAATGTGACTAACCTTCACAAGACGTCGTTGAGGAAGGTAGGGTACAAGGATCGTTAAAATAGGAAGTGTGTAAAGAAACAAACCTCTCAGACGAAACGAGCCTAATGGACATGGCATAAATATGGTGAACCAGTGCCATAGTGTCAAAGGTACCCATAAGGGATGAATACATTCTAACACTGATATTCTCAGTTTCTAGCTGAGAATTGTCGATTATGGGGATTGATGGTCCAACAGATGCATTGGGACTAGCATATGCAAAGGAAAACTGATCGATTGCCATGATCTTCCCATCGTGAGGAAAACAAAGAGTAGGGAAGAAGGACGATACGATTGCAATCATAGCATAAGTCTAATTGCATCCTAGTAACAAGTTATAGTCGAGGGGTGCATCAACCACCTCAAAATCCACCTCTATCGTCTTCCCACCTAACTGGACCGAAAAGGCAAGAAGAATACCATGAGGGAGAAAGGAACGACCGTCAAAAGTAGTCAACATGGTCGGAGACTAAGAAAGGGTCGAAGAGAGGAGGGGTTTCCAACAAACCAGGGACATCACACATGCTCCAACTCCTTCTTCAACAACATTATGCTTGATGTTATACTTTGAGTAACCCACATAGATTTGGAATGCCACCTGGTAAGGCAAGTGAGGCTTCACATATGTGGAAAAAAAATTGATAAATTTCGAGCCACAAGGATATAGAGCTCCTAACGCAGGTAGAAAGGCATCCCTCTATGAAGGACACGTATGGAGTACCTTTAAATCTGACATCGCACAAGGGGTTTGACCCAGGTCCTCAACAATAGAGTAATTATGGGCAGATCTAGCATTAGAATTGTGGGTAGAGTGCTTAAGTAATCCTTTCGAAATATGAGGCAATGGCTCTGGTTTTTCGATCTGTAAGGGTGTCTCTGGAGGAGGGGAAAACTCTATACCAGGTACAATATGTGGAGAATTGTAATCACGAGATCGAGTGGATACATTAACCTCAGATTTGACCATATTGATGCATAAATGGTCACCATATTGCATTGGTCGGTTTTGACTCCCACTCGCCACATTTTCGACATTCAAGGAGCTCTAGGACATGTGTTGGTTGTGTGGAAAAGGATTAGTCAACACGATGGGCTGTAGAGATAAAATTCCCACAACTTCCTTGAGTTTGGGGAATAAATGGGTAAGGTGATCGTCTATACAAAGATTACATGGAAACTTCACCTTCTGCATTTCTTTCTTTCCCTCACCAACATTATTATTTGTCTTCTCATTATTACCATTGTCCTTGGGTTTATTAATACTATTCCCACCCTTATGATTATTATTATGTCATTTTTTTCTTATTCCCTCCTGGTTGCTGGTTACCATTTGGGCCGGTCGATGATTTCACATAAACTACATCCGTCGATTGAGTGGGATTGGAGGACACAAACGAAGCTGGCCCTCTTGCATACTAGTTTAGAGACAAGTATTTCAAATGGATTGTCACTGATTCTACGGATTTCACATTGACGGAGCCCACAATGGCATCGACATGAGGCCCGAGATTTTGTCTAGGGTGATAGTTTTGACCTCGATGTGTTAGAAAGAATATCGTATAAGATCCCAGACTGAGCATATATAAGATCTAATTTTTGGGCTTTAAAATTTTCTTCTTCCTCAAAAGTAGCCCCGGATTTAGAAACATCCTTCGAAATATAAGGCATGAGAGATTTAAGGAATCAATCTAGAAAAATTTTTGGGGGTATGTAGGCCTTGATCAACCTCTTTTTTCTACGCCACTCCTGGATGTGATCCAAGATATGAGTGGCCCTATCTTGACAAAAGGTCAATAGAAGTTCGATGCCAACATCGTAGCAAACCAACAATTGGAAGTGGTTGAGGAAGACTAAAACCAACTGATTAAAAGTTCTATATGCACCCCTAGGTAGGTCGATATACCATTTCATGGAAACCCTCATGAGGGTGCATTGAAACAATATTAACCAAATAGAATCGTCGTTAAGGGAATTTGAAGAGCACCAAAGGTGAAAAGTGATAACGTGATCACCAAGATCCTCACCAGTTCTTCCCTCGAATTTTGGAATATCCGAAGGAAGCTTAGTGGGGAAGGAGGGTCATGATGGATCATGATGCATGGGGTCATTCATTAACTTAGAAAAGTATGGAAGATTGAGTGTGGACATAAAAGGGAGACGAGGTTGTGACATCTGGCGCCAAGCTCCCTAGAAATATTATGGTTTGGGAATCACATCCCATCCAGGGTTCTAGTAGGCACCATGGCCCTGTCTAGGAGTATAATATCCTCCTCCGGATTTATTCATAAGTGGTTGATTGGGCACCATTATAGTAGGAATGTTCTAATGAGGGTTATAAAAACTACCCCCAGCTAGAGTGGTTCCAAGTTGGGGGTTTCCCAAGGTATGAAACTGACCTCCTCTGGGTGTGAATCTGGAGGATAAAGGTGGATTATTCATGAAAAACGTGTTGGTTGGAATCGACATAAAGGAGGTGGGTGTAAAGGAAGGAACATGAGTAGTATCTTATCCACGAGGTTGGTTACTCCATCCAGAAGCAACAATATTAGACCCGATATTAAGAGGAGGAACTCCTCCAACGGTAGGAGTCGTTTGAGGAACAGTTCCTCCAAATGAGAATGGAGTGTGCAGAGGAGTTGTGCCCCCAAGTCCAATGCTAGTATTCGTACCAGCCGCTAGGATGGAGTTTGAAAATTGTGATGTGATTTTCAACATACCATATTAAAAAGGACTAGAGGCCATAGGAATGGACTGAACATTATAGCCCGGTGAGTGACAAAGAGAACTAAAAGGGTTTGTGGCTATAGGTTGAGTATTCACTGTAGGATGGGCAGAGGTGATGATAGGCACCTCCGACACTACAACCATTGTGTTTGAAGGTGTTGAATGGGTACCGTTAACTATAGTAGGTATGGGAGTTGAAGGGATCCTATTATCTTTCCAACTTGATTCAATACTCATCCTTGTATGATCACAATTCTGATAACTAGTGGAGGTGTTTGTACCACATTTGGTAACTTTATGCCTTTTAGAAGGAAAAGACTCAAAATGTGGTGGTAACTGTAACAAGAGACGAGACCTACAGGGAATTTGGTCTGTCTCCACGATGACTCAAGACTCGAGATATAAAAAACAAATCCTAAGGCCAACTAGTAATCAAAGAGCACACCAAAAGTAATCAAATGACCAAAATGCACACAAACAGGATAAAGTGGCTGAAAGGGGCTTCCCTCTCTAAAGTAGGTATGCCTCACCCAAGAGGGGCCTGAGACTCCTCTACTAAAGATCAAAGGTACCAAAATCAATTATAAGGGCCCTCGCAGCCTTAACAACCAGTTAGTCAGATCCCCCCAGAGAGGTAATCCTCCATAAAGGTTGTGTTTTGTCTGACCCTTATCTGACCTAGGGTACCTGCAGAATAACCCCTGCAAGTAACCTATGTGGTACCTATGTCAAGAAACTAAGCAACCACGATATAACCAATGCACAAGTGAATAGTCATAAGTCAGGTCCACCATATGGGCAGGGTAACAAAGCCCGAAACCTTGAAAGCACCACCTCTCATAGAGGTAAGGGTACAAGCAATATCCTCATATACAAATAGATCCCGAGAAATAGATCTGACACAAATAAGGTATTGGGGGGATATCCCTTCAACCAACCTCACATGACCTCGTGCTTAACTTGGGTGCAAGCGGATCCTCTTGATATTACCGATTATACAATGGATTTCTCCACTCCCTCAGTTAGAAACATATGTTGATTTAATAGCCTTGAAGAAGTCTACTGACAAAATCTTATTCCAAGGCTCTAAATCCTAAGATAGTTTGTGCACCCTAGAAAAATAAAATCGTTACTAATCAATTTTAAATTATGGCATTACTTTTAGCGGCCTTGCTTAGTCAAAAAGGCGTGATCGTGAAACTAGTGATGTTATGACTCAACAAGTAAAATAAATGAATAGGAATACAATGCAAAGTCCTAACTTCAATTCTCAATAAATGATATGCTTTTCAAAATTCAATTCTCAATTCAATTCGACAATTCTAAATAAAATGCAATATTTCTTTACATGTACTAAGATCAATGATAAAGACTCAAAAGATCAAAATGCCAACAATGTAAAATACCTAATATTTTTGTATTTTCAATATAAGAGAATGAAAATGCA
>JASDQU010508560.1:0-12167 GCA_032191745.1 Picea mariana | reverse complement strand
AAATAAAATGCAATATTTCTTTACATGTACTAAGATCAATGATAAAGACTCAAAAGATCAAAATGCCAACAATGTAAAATACCTAATATTTTTGTATTTTCAATATAAGAGAATGAAAATGCAAGGACTGAACAATAACTTGATATAAAAAAATTTACTGTATGTAAACAAAGAAAAACCAAGTAGGATATCAAGGAGAAAACAACCTGGCCCAAGATGCAAGGACAATCAAATGAAAAGGACAATGAGAAAGGTTTCCTGTCATTCTACAAACACTTAACATTCATAACAGAGACCCAGGAAGACTCAACAATCATCAAAACCTACTCAACAACCATCAAATCTAGAAACCAAGAAAAAAAGGGTGATGTACACAATTGTTCAAGAGAAAAGTGTGTATATACACTTCTTGCAGAAGGACAACACACGTATGTACGTGATTGTCAGGAAACAACCCATGTATATGTGTCAAAACACAGCCAAGCTAAGAAGAAGGGTAAGAAACTCAGACTTGGAATGAACAGAGGATGTCAAGAAATCATACGACAAGAACTCAATGTAAAAAAGAGAAATCTAAGGAGAAAAATCCTCCAAACCTTGAAAAAGAAGATTATATCCCTAGTATGGTCACCAATTATGTTATGAGGAAAATATCTCTATGGCTAGGGGTAAACCACAATAGACGGAAATGATTGCAGAAATCAACTCTAATCTCAGGTATGCTATATAAACAAATATGCTAGCAAGAAAAGATAAAAGGCCTACTTCATCCAGACGTTTGATGAAGTCCATTGTTGAGGACTCGATTCAAAGAAATACACCTGCAACTTATCCTCAACAACCAAGAAATGCAAGTATATAGTGATAATATATAATGTTAGCACATTCAATAGCATAATCCATCAACATTCATAACAAATACGCCCATGGAATAACAATTCATATATTTGCAATATATTAATTGGACAAGAAAAGAGTATTTCTATTAAAATGTAATCAACATAAGTGAATTAATTACAAACTTTTGTGCCGACACAGTTCAAAACCGAGAAACTAAGTCCCTTCCAGTTGGGCCTCCACCACTTCAATCCTTCACCAAAGGAAAGCTCATATAAGAGAGACAATGAGGTTCTCAATCATGTAGGGAAGAGCTTGGGGGCTAAACAATGTGTTCAGAATTAAAAGGACAAAGGGATGCAGACTCAATATGAAGTGAATAATTTTTCCACAGTAACTTTGCTCTCAAATTTGAATTCTTCTCCTCTTTTCCATAGCTTGGATTTGTTCCATTTGTAGCCTTCAAGTGGAATTTAAGGGTCGAGTCGAAACATTTCTAGTATATGGAAGGCCAAGGATCATAGTTCTCGCGATGTGACATGGAAACTCGACACCATTTTTTAATTTTGGGCACAAATCCCATTGTATGTGGGTTGTGGTGGTGCAACCTATGTATACACATGTTGTACTATAGGTAGGGTGCCTATATGTGGAAAAATAATGTTTTTATCTTTGGTATTTTTCAAAAAAGGACTTCAAGTCTACATAGGGAAATGGAAAAAGGCCTTCTGTCCAAGTTTGCATAGGGTGAGGCAAATATTTCTATAGCAATCATGCTTCTACAATCACTAGCTATGTGTCCATAGTTATGAAACTTGTAACATTCAATTTTACGTGGGGCCACATAAGCATTTATTTCTTGAACATTTCTTTTATAATCCCTGCAATTTGCAACCTTATGTCCAAAATTAGTAGAATAAGAACAATGACCATAAAAGAAATTTGCATACCTGGAAGTGAATGATCTTCTTTGTGGTGTAGTCCTTCTAAATTTCTACCTTGATTGATCATGATCATGAAGCTTCTTTGTGGCTTGAACATGGATAGTATTCTTGAAGATGTATCTTCAATAGTTTTCTTAGATTCTGGTTGACCATGATTCCTTCCTTTGAGTACTTCTGCATAGATCTTTCTATTTTCTTCATTCTTCTTTCTAGCAACCTAGAGTTCTTCTCTTCATTCTCTATAATTGATGTGGATGCTTTTGTCTCTTCAACGTTCTTGCTGAGCTTGATGATTTTACTTCTCAATGTGACAACTTCTTCTTCAAGCTTCTCAATCTCTTCTTCTTTCTTCATTATCTGATACTTCATGACTTCTTCTATTATTTTCTCTTCTTCAAGCTGGATTTTTAATTTGATTATTTCTTCTTCAAGTCCTTTCTCTTCTTGACCAAACTATTCCTCAAGCTGGTCTAGATCGTTAGTTCTTTCCTTAAGATGATCTGTCAGTATCTTCTCTCTCATTTTTTCTTCTTCCTTCTATGCTGCGATGTTGGCTTCCAAATACTACTTTTGATATTCAATATTTTCTTTGATCTTTTTGGCTTCTTCTAGCTGAGTTCTTAAGTTCTCGATGACTTGTTGGGCTTCTTAAAAAATGTGAACACTTTCATTTTGTTTCATCAACTCTTTCTTGAGTGACTTGTTTTCTTCTCTTTCTTTTCTTAGTTGATCTAAATCACTAATCAATTCTACATCATAATTGTCTTCCTTTTCAATTAGATTTTCTGTCTCATTTCCTTCATGGAATTCTATTTCAAGATGTCTGCATTTTTCACAGTTAAAAAAAAACAGCATACCTCTATTGATTATGTACTTTTCATTTTTTGAATCTGTTTGACATGGTGAACATATTTCTTCTTGATCTATACCTGCATCTTCTTTGGAATTTTCTGAGTCTGTGATGTGTGAAGAATATATGTCATGTAACTTATCCCAAAGTTCTTTGGTTGATGAACATTTACCAACCTTTTCACTTACCGGATTAGGTAATCCTTCTAAGATGAAATTCATTGCTATTTTTTTATTCTTCTTCAATTCCTTCTTGGATGCAATCTTCTCCCTTTTTGAACTATCATATCCTGTAACGACTGATAGCCAAATATAATACCCTTTTTCCTCTAAAAATACTTTCTTACTTCCACTCCATAACTCATACTTTAAACCATTCTGACCATTAAACAATGGTACTCAATTGTCAGAATAATCCATGATCTCCTTCCAGTGGTTAAACTATTTCCTGAAGGAACCCACTATGATACCAATTGTTGGATTACTAAGAGGGGGGGTGAATCAGTAATAGATCAATATAATCCTTTTTAACCATAAAATTCAAGTGTTATATCAATGTAGCATTATCATCCAATAGTTGGAGAGTAACAATGAACAAATGATAAATCACACACATACACAATACACTATTGTTTTTATGTGGAAACCCAAAGAGGGAGAAAACAACATAATGCTTTTTCTTACATATTTATGAATTACATTCATTGGAAGCACCAAATTCCTTTTCTCCCCATATGAAACTGGAAGGAGGCTCCAACCCCCTAGTTTCTCATGCTACAACCTAAGGGAAGATCCCACTCCCCAATTCTTTGGCTACAACCAGAAGGAGGCTACAACCTGAGGGAATCTCCAACTTCCCAATTCTCTGGCTACAACCAGAAGGAGGCTACAACCCCCTATGTTCTCTGGCTACAACCCGAAGGTGGATACAATGAGTGGTACTTTCCCCATCCAACCGCCCTAACGTAGAATTATAATGATGGAACCACTGTCACACTATCACTGTGAGATATACTGTTGTAAATCTGTACCGATCAACCTACACCAAACAACCTGTAACAACCTATACCAAACAACATGTAATCAACCTGTACCATAAACAAGTGCATCAACCATGAACCAACCTTTACCTCAACATGTACCATCAACGAGTGCATCAACCATGCACCAAATATGTACCAATCATGCATAAAATACACATAAACTATGACTCATCAAGATGTACCAACATCATCAACTATACACCTCATGTATGTTCCAACTCATCAACTACTTGTCTCAACCATGTACCCAACATGTACCTCAACCAAAATCCCTCATCAATTTCATCATCCAAATCTGATTTTTAACTTTGTAACAAACCTGGTGTATATGATCACATAACTGAAAACCTTCCTCAACAAGAGACTATCATTTTCATCAAATTTTACTTTAGTCTCACATGACTAGTTTTGGACTAGTCAACAACCCTAACTTGAAATAATCATAACTATGTACATGTAATGAATAAAGATACGAAAATAGTACACAATGTTCTTCGGTGTATTTTATGCAATTCCTCCAGGTTTCACTACTTGGAACCTCTCAGAAAAGGAGTTATAGCACAAATGGCATACCTTGTTGAATTATGGCTTATTCTAGAGAGAAAACTTGTAGAGAGTACCCCACACAGAAAATTTGTTGTATGGATTTAAAAATGGTACACATAATACTATAGACTGTACTATAACCAATACATTTGGTCTTACTAAATTTGGATTTGTTATGAAGAAGTTATGACATTTTTACCCTAAGCACCTGTTTTAGACTAGTTTCAGGACTAGCCACAAACCCTATTTTCCATGGAGTGTAACTCCAAAAATACAACGACCCACAAGATGAAACTTTTATCACAACTACTTGGATAATTTTTCTCAACAACCTCCAAATTTCGTGGTTTGAATCATTCTAGAAAAAAATGTTATTGTGAAAATGGTGAGATGACTTGTAAATAACATATCTTAGAAAGAATCATCAAAATAATTTATCCTCCGTTGAATTTTGGCCTTCTTAACTTCACGTTCCCTCTGAAATTCGCCTTAGATATCCTTTGGTTACCTCAGTCACTTGTAGATATTCAATATGATCAATTTTAATTAAGTGAGAGACCCTTGCCTCTTATTTATACTTTTATGTAGCTTCATCAAGGGGTTACCTTCTAACCATCTTAACCCACTTTCCTTATTTTAGGGCTAACCCACTTCTAAGAACTTGTCCACTTAGTAACTTCTCCATTAACTTTATTATTTAAATAATTTCTTTTGTATCCACTTTGTATTATAGTACATTGATCACTTCACTTTATTACTTAAATAATTTCTTCTTTGCAACCACTTTGACTACTTTGACCTTTTGGGGCTTCTAGATGACTCATGAGGGTTCTCCAACTTCACATGGCCATAACTCTCTAACCGTGAGGAGTTATGTGATGTTCCACATACCACCGGAAATGAAATTACATGTAATATTCATCTAGAATAATCTTACCTTCAAATATATCAAAACTCATACCATTATCCATCAAACAAACTTGGGTCCATTACCCAAACCTTTGAGCTACCAGAATTTGCTATTGGACTTTCTTCAAGGGTTGACATCATTGACAACTAACCCAATTAATAAACACCAACTCCATATTCAAGTAGAGATAAATACCAGCTTCCTCTTTCCAAGAGGATCAATAGACCTTGGGAACAAATCATGCACAAAAAGCATAGAACAATTCTTGGATATGAAAAGGATACCACCTTTCATAATCTGGATTATACCAAACTGATCAAATTTTAGAGTGCTAGATTTCTTCAAGAAATTTCATATTCACCCGCTTCAGTTCAAGAGTAGATTTTGATATGCCAACATTGTCAGCTAGTTGGCCACATGGAATATTGGTGCTTTTATCTTCATCCTTGTGAGCATTGTGGACAACAAAATCATCCTTCATATAGGTGTTTTAAATGAAATACAATTGCAAAAGTAAAGAAACATTATGGATGGATGACTTCTTGGCACTAGTCATCAATAGTCAAGAATACAAGTCAGTCATATCGACAAATTCACTCTTAAGTATTGGTGCATCTTGCAGTAAAAGGGTTTGGATCTTCTCACCTTGTCCCTGATAGGGGGGAGCAACATCAACAATTGATAGTTAGGCTTCCAGTTTTGAAGTCCTATCAGTCGATCAGTAATAAGCAAGTGTGACAAGAGAGCGTGATTGGTTTGTGTTTTTCCTTAAATCACCACTTAGTAGAAGACTTTTAGCTTCTGCTAGATAACAGTTTGTGGTTTCCCTTAAATCTCCACTTGGTAGAAGAAATTTAGTTTCTTCTACATCATAGTTTATGGTCATATTTAAACCAACATCGAGAGCACTTCTAATTAGCAGAAGACACTAGCTTCTAGCTAACTTAGGAAATGTTCCAGGAACCATTGAGCCTAGTGCAGGGTTCCAAAGTTTGTGGTCATCCTTAAACTACCAGATTGGTTTTTGGTCTTCCTTAACCATCATCACCATATGGTTTGTGGACATCCCAAAACCACCAGATTTAGAGAGCACATTCATCCATTAGTAGCTGAACACTTCCAAATTTCAACTACCCACTTTTAGATCTTAACTCTCACCTTAGACTCACATACACCTCTTTGGATTAAGGAGGGGAATGTTGGAAACCTAATCCACTTAGGGTTAAGATATTCCTCACTTGATGGAATGTGAAAGATAAATTGACTATAACAATTGTCGAGGAGTCCAAGAGACCTTAGAAAATGAATCCAAAAGTCATTAGACTCCTCGACGACAGTCACTTGAATTATTTATATTGAAGTGTTAATATAATGTTCAAATTCTTCATCATAAATTATTAGTATGCAATTACTACTACTATGTAAAATTGTATATATCTTAATATTGTATATAAATTAATATACAATTAAAAAAACTAGAGTAGTAAATGCACACCTTAATAGTAACATGGGCATTCACAACTATTCGTATTTTTTTTTTATGTTAGTCTTAAGACACGAAGTTATTACTTATTTGGAGAATAAATTCGTATGAATAATGTGGGCATGTAATTATTAGTTTTTTATGATATTATTAAGATATGTAATTATTATTAGTTATTTGGAATATAAATTTATAAATTTATTAGGTTTTTGATTTTTATGTAAAAATAAATAAATTTATGTAAAACATATTATATTTTTTTTAATTAAATTTTTTTTAATAATATTAATTAATAATAAAATAAATAAATATTATATATTGATATAATGATTTAATATTTTATTTATATCATTAAAAATTATTAACGTAAATCTTAATTAATAACCTAATCACAATTTATATGGACAAGAATTCACATTAGTGTCGAGTGATATATACTAATCTATTTATAATAATTCTTATAATAATTCTTTATGAGTATTTTTTTAATTATCATTTTAATAAATTTGGAAATCAAACTAGGTTATTTTGTAAACAAAATTTAAATCCATAAATTAAAAAGTGTAATTTAGTGTTGGCATGTGTAAATTGCAATAGTCATAATTATAATATGTTGTTTTAATTTTAATTCATAAATCATTTCAATAATTATTGTATTTTTTCTTTGTATAATTTTAAGGGTCTAAATATTATAGAAATAATTTATTACAAACTATTCAAATGTTGTGGACCTTACATTTAGTCATTTGAGTGATTAAAAAAAAGTATGATGCAAATTCGAATGGTTTAATATTCTCTATATACCTAATGTTTTGGTTATAAAACTAATATTTTGATTATATAAATTTTTTATAGTTGTGTTATACGAGTGATGTTTTGGTTATAAAATTAATATTTTGAAGTTGTGTTATACGAGTGATTGAATTAATTTTTTAAAAAGGATAAATTTAGTTTATATTATAATATTAAATTTATTGATTCATTTTTATTTAAAAAAAAATAATTTAATTAAGAAATCCAATTAAGTGGATTATGGTCATGTTGTATCCACGAGTTATAAAAGTTCAATGCAACAATTAGATACTGAATCAAGGAAATCATATTTACCCATCACTATAACAATTAGATACTGAATTAAGGAAATCATATATACCCATCATTATATTGTTGAACTCATGCTATGGAAACTAAATGTTATGGAAACTATGTATTTTATGGCCATAAATGTTTTTCTTTAGAAATGTATAAAGAATTATGTGAATTGAATAGTTACAAGAGAAATCATAATATTCATTTAATTAATGAATATTCTTTATATACTAATATTACATTTACAAAGAGATTTTACTAACAATCAAAAGTTTTACTCGAAAATTAAGGGTAGAAATTTGGTCCAACCCATTTTCTCCTATTTTACTGGATGGAAGCACATATAAAACAATGGAGCAACACCTTATTGTATATATTACATATCTAATGGATGAAGGAAGAGGGTCACGTGCAACACAATTTATTCGTCTTCTAAAAATCAAGGACATTATAGCACAATTGATGTATGAATCCCTATAGCACATTATAGTTAGACTAATGGAGTGAATCATGCATGTAAACCTCAGTTTTTATCACAAAAATTGCATGTTCACCCATAGGACCTGTTAACACTCTGTAAATTTCCTAGAGGTTGTCAGAAAGAAGAAATCTACGAGAAGTAACTTTATCCAACCGCTTTGAAGCTGGGATCTAACCCTTCCAACTTTAGAGATGGATCTCTCTATATGATTTAGATATGTTTCAAATTTTAAAATATTAGGCTAGGTAAACAAATAAGTTGGTTTTGTTGTTGTAGTGTTTGTTGGGTTGGCTGAGATAGTTTACAGATCCATTGGGCTATGGGGTCTGTGTCGTAAAAATGAAGTCCAAACCAAAAAAACAAAGAAACCTTTCATAAGGCGAGATAATATAATCACTGGATTCTTTAGTGGCATAAATGAGGAATAGCAGAAAAGACGAGAAAGACAATTACAACAAAGAAGCAGTTAAGAATTTCTTTATTGTAAAATCAGAAGATAAAACACTAAAATCTTTTAAGTCAGAAACAGGGTATACGTGATAAATCCTACAACGTTCATTACTTCCAAAGATTAGATTTAGAAAACAGTGTGATAACAAAGCGATAATAACATTAAACTTAGAGAGAAAAACATCATCAGTGAATACATGCAAGAATCTTGTAAAAATGTCTCTTTGTATTAATGGAAGATCTCTTCAAAAATATTACAGTCTGATAGCTTGCAGGGCATGAAGATCAACAACCCTCAATACTTCGAAAGGTGAAGTATTTATAACCCAAAATTACAAACAATCCTTTCATCAAAGATCAGGACGTGGTAAATCTATTTTTAGCCTAACTAACTTAACAAATTACAGAAATCTAGGAACTGCTTGATGATGTGTCGCAACTGCATGTTGTTTTCTAGGTGAACCGTTCGTGAGGCCTCTGCATGACCTCATCTGACTGGAAAAATGACTGGGTTGGGACAACTCATCTACTACTCGATCAGGCCATAGATTTCTTCCCATCGAAGATGACTGGGAACGTTGACTTTGAGTAGCCTTCGATAAACTTCATCCATTTCTGTGTACTTGGCGAAAGTAGGTTTGGTGATGAAGATGTATCAAATCTCATGCTGAATACTGATGTCCAACTGAAGCGCATCTAGAAATGCCTTGCCAGTGATGCTGCCTTGAATTCTTGAAAACTTTGAACTATCCTTAGCCACATCAGCCAGTCTCTTTTTGTAGTCTGGGAGTGTCATCAGTTTGTCATTTATTACCTTCAGACCAGGAAGGCCTTTCTTCTGTAGAGCCTCAATCTTACTGAAAAACCTTTGTACCCCTAGGTCCATGACTTGAACCTTTTCTTCTAGTTGAAGCATCAATCCTCTCTTGGTCAAAACTCTCTTAACCTCAAGGATGGTCTCTGTTCTATCCTCAATTCTCATCTCTTCCAAATCCTCCTTGGTTTTAGAATTCAGGAATTTGATGATTTCATTAACCTGGGTCGGCATCTCTCCCAGCTCTAATATGATCTTCTCGATGGCATGTTTGCTTGTGCATATCCATCTGATCAACCAGATGCACATCCTTAGTATGGAATTCAAAAGTGTCCCTTTAGTAATCGGTGATTACCTTTGGATCCGGAACCTGTGCTTGGAGGAATGCCATATGCATTCTGCCTTTCTCAGTGTTAAATGTTGATAGCAGCCTGTGCTATGTTGTTGATGTCTGCTTCCAAAATTGAGCGCAAGTGCTGCTGGTCAGAGTCTGATTCTTTTTATTAATCAAATCATATTTTTCAAAGATGCTCAGCTTCAGTCCTATCTTGCCTGGATGGGTGGTTGATGGCGAATCTATAGCTTTCTTTGGCAACACTGAGGTTATGATATGTTGGAGACTTTCACTGAGGGGAGACCTATCAACCTTTGTCACTGTAGTAGATGGAACTTCCTTTTCTCCAGTTGGGTCGGGAGATGGACTAGTTTAGGGCCTCTTGGTATGCAGTCAAAATTATTCTGATGATACTTCAGTGACAGGCGGTGACGAATCTTGCCTAGGCCTTTTCTCTTTCGGAGCCTGTGTTGTGGTTGTTTGTGATACGGTGGTTGGGGGGGTCTTATTGTTCTGCTTATACCAAAGTGTTTGGTTCCCATCCTGTCTTGTTTCCAAATTTCTCGACCTCAGGCCTAGATTCGTGGACATACGGGATATTCTTGTTTTTCACCCTCATTTCGGAGAGAATCCCACATGGATCATAGTGCCATGTGAAACTCATGACGAAATTCATTTCCTTCAGCAGCCTGTCTGCTTCCTCTCCGGTGCCTCGATTGTTGCAGATGAAAGAGCCAATCTGCCTTTTTATTCTCAACTATTGCTTTTTCTTTAGAGACACAAAGAGAATATCATCAGAGTTTATCATCTGCCTTATGTACTCCAGAGAAAAAAATCCTAACAAGCAGGTATTTAGGCAGCTTATACGGGGCCAACTCGCACCCATTTACTTTGTTCTCAGTGTGATTTTGGTATAAATACCAATCACCACTCTTTGTATGATCCGAGAGATGTAGGATCCTCTGAACTTCATCATTAATCCTGAGTTCAGGCTTGCCGCTAAGAATACTTACCACTGGGTGATAGAATTGATCGATGAACTGCTTGAAACTGAATTCCGTGGAGTTATGCCTGAGCAGGGAGGTCCATGCAATTACTGCCTGGGGTCTGCCATCTCCATCCATCTTCTGCATGGAAAAAGCAAATTTGTCCGCTTGGAAGAAAATGAACAAGTATGCCAGTATTGAAGAATACCAGAACATGCCTTCTGTGACGAAATTGACAAACTGTTCGTGAATATTGTTTTCCAGGAATGTGTTGAAGTCGAACTGGGTGGTGGGCTTCTCATCGGTGGAGAAAATAGACAAAAATCCCAGAATGGGTTCATCTACCCACTGATCCGAATAATAACCCAACAAGGTGCATAGGGACAAGATAATCTGGTTTCCTTTGGTCGAAAACATGGAAGAAGGATAAGGGGGATTTGTAGCGGGGAGTTGAGCAGATTGTGGGAGGAAAAGCTCAAATATTTGAGCTCTTTGAGGGAAATTCATCTTCTGGTACAACTCTGTGAGGATTTCAAGGTTAAAAGGCTATGTGGAGTCGGCTCAGGATATTTTCATCATTTGGTCAATGGTTTCAGGCGTGATGAGGAAAAGAACCTCCCTGGATGAGGACACGATGGCTCTTTTCTCAGGAATATAATGAGCTTGGCACTTGAGGGAAAACTCTGGAAAAGGGTGAATATGAGGAAAGAGATACATGTGTAGGTTGGACTCCCAGAGTCCAATTTCGTCACTTTGGTCCAGGAAAACTTCTTTGAGCCATCACTGAAGGTCTGTGAAATCGAAATCGCACTTTGTATCTGCGATTAAGTAATCTTTGTTGGCCAGTGGAATACTGTCAAGGTCGATAGGAGGCGGGAGAAATAGATTCTCCTCTCCTTCTGCTTGTCTTGACTTTGGCGCCATTACTGTAACAGTACCTACAAAAAACAACGTTAGTGGGGACGACTGTAGATTGGGGCGACTGACTGTAATGGAGAAGAAAATGGTGTAAAATTCTCTGGTGCAATGAGTGGGTAAATGGTGAAGGAAAGAAGAGTGAGGGTAGTTTTGAGTAAACGGATGTCCGTTGGGCGCGGGGGACAGGTCAGCTGGTTAACGGATAGGTTATCCAGTAATAAATGGCCAACAGATCACTTAGAGTGTGAGATGGTAGGTGAATGTGATTGAGGAATATGGATGGATGATGTGGCGGTTACTGATTGGGGTAAAAATCATGGTGAGGGGGCTTGCCATGAGTGGATGAGGGGGAAGGACTGACACAAATTATGGAATGTGACTCTTTTGGAAAGGTGGATGATGACATCAAGAGGTGACGAAGGTATGTCAGACAGTAGGAGGCAGTGGGACTCGGGACCGGTAGATTCATGCCACGTATAGATA
>JASDQU010508559.1:104553-115133 GCA_032191745.1 Picea mariana | reverse complement strand
TTTTAATACTAGGAAAATATGGTATGGTATAAGTTTAACTTTACCATATAATTCTTTGTATATTGGTCATTATGTATATTTGGTAATTGCATATGTGGAGATATTATATATATATAATATGCATCTGTATAATTTTTTCCAGATGATAGAGCCTTTAAAATAAATAGCAAATAAATATAAAACTGTCCAAAACCTGAGCTATAGTCTTTTGGCAAATTAAACTAGTAAACTGTAAAACAAAAACCAATAAACCAATAGACGAGGGAAACCCATCATGAGCAGTATGTCAAGGGGTTGTTGAATGTGCCTTTGGAGTGCTGTCAGTTGCCATTCTTGAGCGGTGCGCCTGAGACCCAGAAGCCGAGTTATCCAAAATCCTCTGGATGACCTCTTCATTCTTCTTAAACAGCCAAGAAACGAGAGATAGCAGGAGCTTATTAGTCTGTTCTATGGCTTCAATTCTTTGCCGGCTTGAATTAAGGCTCCTTGGTAAGCATTGCTTGTGAAATGAACACCTTGGTGTGCCAATATAACTCCACTGTCTTGAAAAACTTGGTATCCCGAGCTATGCTAATCCCCAGGTCGGGAACGAAGGGGCTACCTGTTCTTCCAAATCAACGTCTTCACAATAGGCTCGAATAAATTTCACATCCTCCTCAATGGAGCATAGGAAGGTCTGGGCCTGAGGGTCACTGGAGGTTGAGAAAGCTATCGTTGCTGCCTCTGCCTTGGAGGCCACTCTAGTAGATTGAGCTGGGGCTTTGTCCCTTTTGAAATTGCGCGGAGCCATAATGAGAGTGCGCACCAGACCCGCGCGTGATATCCCGAAGAACCACAGAGCCTAGCAGACAGACAAATGCAAACTCAGAATTGAGCAATCAACAGAGTTGCAAAAGACCAAACAACCACATTCTTCTTTGAGATCCATCGCAAAGCTCATTCGGGGGCCGACCATCATCGCTTCTCGTGAGAAAGTCATGGCGGGGAAGGGAAATTGAATGCTGTCCTGAACCCACCTTGCTAAAATGACCTTCACTCGAATTTGAAAACCACACGGAGGCTGTTGAACTTGCCTATAACTGCTCCATATAATGCGAGAGGATCAAGACATCATACTATGAGGAGAGTGCTTAGGAGCACGTGGATGTGCCAACCTACCCACTCGCCTCCTCTTCCGATCACTGAATTGACACCCATCGGAGACATGTATGTGCATAATTAAATTATAAATATATTAATTTAAATTAAATTAATTATATATACTATTGTTAAATTAATTATATATGTACAATAAGCATGTTTATCACCTCATTTTAAGATTAAATACAATACGAAATGACTCATTAGCAAATTAGAGAGCAGATGCATTGTGCATGGAGAGCATCCAAGGCAATTTGGCATATAGTGATATAGTGATGCTCATATTCATATTTTTGGATGAAGGTATTAAATGGTTTATAATTACTAGTAAATTTCGTTATGAGATTTGGAAAAAAGTAGAAAGAGAAATTTGAAATATATATATATATATATATATATATATATATTTTTTTTTTTTTTTTTTNNATTAGAAAAAATATTTAAAATAATTTTAAAGAAAAAATATAAAAATATTTAGTTTAAGGAGTTTGTGAAATGTAAGAAAGCTATAATAATAAAAAATTGAATTGAACATGGAAAAAATTGATTTTCTTAATGTTTGAAGTTGAAAAAGAATTGAGTGATACATCATAATGAATTTGTATTATAAGTAAATATTTTCTTTGGATTATAAGTTTATAGTAACCATGTGTTTCTCATACAATATTCCTTCTAAGGATATTGTCTAAGGTAAGGATGATTTGTCAATATAGGGCTCAAGGACATTAAAACAATATACTCATTTAAGTGCTCAACGTGTCACTTACAGGAATTGAACCTAGGTGGGGAGGATAACAATCATTTCTCCCAACCACTTGAGCTAGACCCAATTGACAGTTGGATAGCTTACTTATACAAGATGACTAGATATATGATGATCAATCTCCATCCCTATCTAGTAAAAATATAATTTGAATGATCCAAATAAAAATAAGATTATAAAAGAATCATCATTCTTAATCTATCTATCTATCTATCTATATAACTAAGGAAATCCTTGTGGAAAACCATGTAAGTACTTCCCTGTGATCTATGGATGGTAATCGTCGGCCCTGATTATAAAACATGATCCCAAGGGGTTCAAGAGAGTTGAACCCACAACTTCCCCAATTTTTGGGGAGAGATAATAGGTCTTATGTTTGGCTCATAACCACTTGAGCTAGCCCTCGAGACTTTAAAAATAAATATAATTATGACATTGAAATAAAAAAAGAAAAGAAAAAAGATTTGGAGTGAAGTTCTAAATTGTTTCTATCCTAGTTTCAAATTGGAATGGATAGATTGAAATGTTAATAAGGTTAAGCTGCCAAAAAATAACATAATGATAATGTTGAAGTTCATTCCAAATCCTTACGAAAACGATAAACTCTAATCCTTTTCAAATAAAAAGGTGGAATAAATAGTCAATTGGGTTTAGCTCAGGCGGTTGGGAGGAATGATTGTTATCCTCCCCACCCGGGTCTAATTCTCGCAAGTGACATGTTGATCTCATAACAAGCATATTGTTGTAATGGCTTCGAGAGCCATGTTGTTGATCGACCTTACTCCTTGAAGATTCTAGGGTTTACCCTGGGTACCATCCTTGAAATGAGGGGAAGTACTTAGGGTTTTCCACGGGCTTTATAACCTGGAAAAAAAAGGTGGAATAAATAGAAAAATGGTTGACAAATTCCACATCTCCATAATACCTACATTTTCCTTTTAAACATAAATACACTACTTTTGTTATTTTGGTATTCCAAATGATCACACTTAATATGTAACTTTAAACAAATCGTTTTTTTAACCATAACTAGAAGATTTATATTCATAAAACGCTACAACAAAGCTTGCATCATGGTTACATCAAAAAATGTTTCTAAACAGAAGTTCACAAGCCAAAAGGAAATAATGTTCCAGCATATAGCTTGATATCAAAAGAGCTTCAGATACAACATAGTATTGGAATATCTAATGGTATATATCACACAAAAAAAGACTTAGAAGCCTGATAACTTTAAAAAACATATTTATTTATATTGTTGAAGGCAAGTCAACTTGTGGCTTCATCCATTGCTTCCTTGGTTGGGTCCATCACTGTCTTCACTATTTCCACATGCTCCAGAACTTGGGGCACCATGTTATCTTCTATAGGCTTTCCAAAGTTTGAATTTGTAGAGTGAACATGGATGTGATTTCTAGAATGCTTCTCTTTTGACAATTGAGTAACCAAGTGACACAACTCTCTTTGTTCGATCTCTAATGCAATAATATGTCTTTTTTGTTGTAAGGGAATGCTAATTATAACTTCAACCTGGGAGTTGATATTGTTTTACTACTCCACCATTTTCTCCTTGATTGAATGAATTAAGTTGTCATGTCTACTAATTACCTCATCATGGAACTTCATAGCCCTCCCGGTCTCCTATAATTCCTCATAATTCATCTAACAATTGTCGTAGTCCAGGTCACAAAACTGAAGGGGATAAGCACCAATTTCAAGGCTACTAGACTTACAATGAGATAGAGAGGCAATCAAGACCCAAGGTAAGAACAATATAGGAGAAGGGCCTACTTCAATAGACAGGTCGAGACCAAGGCACAACTAACCAAGAATCCATAAAGCACACCGGTTCAAGATTCTCTACACTAGCAAAGGGGCAGAGAAAATTCATCTAAAGTGTTGAAGAGACATGAACCTTACCACAAAAACTGTAGTTGCTTTAATTCTAAACTCGGAGAAAAACAAGTACCTCAAACCTAAATTTCCAAAGAAGAGCCACCAAAATTATTCCACGGTGACGATCGATTGTCTTGAGAAGCATCCATGCCACCATGCAGTTAGCCAGACATCTGGACGCCTAGCCTAGCCTTAAAATTCGATACCAAAACCTAGAGAAATCCAAGCACAACACCATTATACCACCATGCTTGTGCCAAGCATGAACAAATAAATCAAAAACATGCGAAGGGGGGGTTACATGTGTTAGATTTTCTTAATTTTCAGGGCATAAGGATTACCAATATACTTAGATCTTCTTTTACATTAACAATCATATACCATGAACTGAAAATATGAGCAGCATAAACAAGTACAAGAAGACACAAAGAGTTATCCTGGGAAAACCTCAAACCCGGGGAAAAACCCAACCAACCTTTCTTAGATAGATTCTGTCAATAAAATAATCCAATCATGAACCAATACCCAAGAGCAACAGATAATGAAGAAACCCTAACACAAGGCTAGCACACCAGATAGGGCTAGCGTACCAAATAGCTGCAACAATAGCACCATAGAAGATAACACAACTCTTCCCATAGAGAGCGTACAAGAGAAACCACTACCAAGAATAGCCAATAACTCCAATAGTTGCAGTGTTGCGTCTTCCTTCCTTGCCTCATAATAGCGCCTTCTTCTTGTGTGAGAGATGAGTGTGTGAGTGTGTCCAAATGAACAAGACGTCTCTCTATTTATAGTCTTCAAGTCACTTTTGTTGGGGCCGATTTCTTCTCTAGGAAATTCTATTTCCCTTTTGTCTTTTTCCCGTGGGCCGAATTTTCTTTCGGGGTGTTCTTCCACTATTCAATGGTCTTCCTTTGACTTCTGGAATCTTTTGCTCTTCTAAGAAAGGTTGTCTAGGAGGAAAATACCTCGCACGACGACCAAAACATCAACAACATGCATGTGATATGAGAGGAACAATCTCTTCTCATACTTCCTCACTCCATGTATGTTGCATACCTTGCAACGAGCCATGCGCCCACTTAAATGAATGATACATGGGATGTGTTTCATTAATCATGGGACGAGTGGGTGATACTCCTTGCCGTTAATGACAATTGTCCCATCCTTTTTCATTGCTACTTGATTGGCATAATGATCCACAACTAGGTTCTTTTCCCATAAGATATGGAAGAATGTCACATTTGCAATATAGTTTTTAACATGACTAATCTTTTCAATCATTGATGCCAATCAAGAATCTAATGGATTTGAGTATGAGACCATGTGCCTAATAACGATTTTAACATCCCTTACCACTATCAAACTTGAAATGCGAAGATTTTTAGTAAGATTCAAACCTTGTAGAAGTGCATAAACTTCAACTTGATTGTTAAAGGAAATACCAAAGCTCCAAGCATAGGCATATACATATTTTCCTCCATGATTAAGAATAACCCCAATAGTTGCAGTGTTGCGTCCTTCTTCCTTGCCTCATAATAGCGCCTTCTTCTTGTGTGAGAGATGAGTGAGTGAGTGTGTCCAAATGAGCAAGACGTCTCTCTATTTATAGTCTTCAAGTCACTTTTGTTGGGACCGATTTCTTCTCTAGGAAATTCTATTTCCCTTTTGTCTTTTTCCCGTGGGCCGACTTTTCTTTCGGGGTGTTCTTCCACTATTCAATGGTCTTCCTTTGACTTCTGGAATCTTCCGCTCTTCTAAGAAAGGTTGTCTAGGAGGAAAATACCTCGCACGATGACCAAAACTTCAACAACATGCATGTGATATGAGAGGAACAATCTCTTCTCATACTTCCTCACTCCATGTATGATGCAAACCTTGCAACGAGCCATGTGCCCACTTAAATGAATGATACATGGGATGTGTTTCATTAATCATGGGATGGGTTGGTGATACTCCTTGTCGTTAATGACAATTGCCCTAGCCTTTTTCATTGCTGCTTGATTGGCATAATGATCCACAACTAGGTTCTTTTCCTGTAAGATATGGAAGAATGTCGCATTTGCAATATAGTTTTTAACATGACTAATCTTCTCAATCATTGATGCCAATCAAAAATCTAATGGATTTTAATATGAGACTGTGTACCTAATAACGATTTTAAAATCCTTTACCACTATCAAACTTGAAATGTGAAGATTTTTAACAAAATTCAAACCTTGTAGAAGTGCATAGACTTCAACTTAATTGTTAAAGGAAATACCAAAACTCCAAACATAAGCATATACATATTTTCCTCCATAATTAAAAATAACCCCCTCACCTACCACCTCATAACTTTAAACGAATCTTATTAAAAAATTCCACCATCATTAATTATACATTACAACATCATTAGTTATACATTACAACATAGAAACTCAATAATGAATATACTCGATAATAAATCAACAATTTATTGACTTGGTCCAAAGATTATAAAATTTCTTAATTTCTTCAATCGATGCAACATATTGATCATTACACCATCATTAGCTATACACCATATTGATTATTAGCATCATTAGTTATGCATCACAACGGAGAAGCTTAATCATGATCATACTTGGAAATACGATCAACAATTTAGTGGGCTCCTTAAGTTATCAAATAGATGGAACACATTGATTATTACACCATCATCAGTTATGCATCACAATGGACAAGCTTAATCATGAATATACTTGGAAATAAGATAAACAATTTAGTGGCCCCTTTACGTTATCAAATATATGGAACATATTGATTATTATCAAAGGGACTATTCATTACTTATTATGTAGGTAATGATATTTTATTATTGGTAAAGAATCTCTTTTACTAATTAAGGTGTGTATATTAAGGTGTATATTTATGGGTAGAAAATCAAATATGTATTTTGATAATAAAAAATTATGATTTTTTATTATAAATTGTATTTTCATAGAGTTGTTGAAGTTTATTTTGGTGGGTTAGTTTGTTTAGTTTTTTTTAAATTATCGAGGCTACTTCATTTATCCATGTTTTAAGTAAGTTGATTATCTCTCTTTTAAAAGACTTGTGTTATTAAACTTTATAAGTCATTGACACTGGTGTCATTAAACTCTATATGTTATTGGTAGTGCATTGAGTGTTTTATACCTCGGCTCCAAAAACAAGCATCAATGATTCGATACTTATTCAAGGGTTTATGTTTATGTTGATTTACACAAAGGCTTTCCTAACTAAATTATGTTGCATAACAAAGATTAAAGTTAGGCATAACTTTTGGACTACGAAAACACTGCCTTTCGATGCATACTCTATTTTTATCGTGAACATGTAGTGGCCTCATGTTTGAAGGAAAAAACTTCACATGCTGCAAAGGGAAAAATTGGAAGCCCTCTTGGAGGAAAGAATTGAAGATGGACCACCATTGGGTGGAACCAAGCAAGACCTTAAATGTACCTACACTGATAACTTTGACAAATTTCATTATTCCATTGCCAGTGAGGTGTGGCAAAGATGCTAATAGGGTCATGATTCTCGAGGCAACCACCCTCCCATTAGTATCTATGCAAGAAGACTCTTCTAAGAAGGAGAAGAGGAGGCATGCATTAGATTGTTCAGATAAGGAAAGGGACCCATTTCACGTGGCTTTATTGAACACAACAAAACAATCACTAGTAATAGACACTCCAATAATGTTTGACTAGGAGATTGGTTGGGCCAAATTTAGACGAAATCAAGGGAAAATGTGTATAAATGAGGTAGGTGATCTTCATCAAAATGTTGCTTGAATTAGAAGACTTTATTATCTAGTTTAGAAATCATAACAAATAAATCAATTATTAATCATTCAAAATTGGATATGGAAACAAAAAGTAGAGGAGATAGAGCTAGTTCCAACTTTGATGTTGCATTGAAGGCTACTCTAATACGATGATGGGCTACTCACAAAGAGAACTTGGCTAGTTGGGAGGAGGCTCAATCAACCATTAGATATAGGTTCTCATCCCCAACAAAACTCCAAGTGAAGGTGATGCAAAAGTGCAATAATAACTTAGATCAAGATCTCATAACTATATCGATTCAAAATAAACCTTGGGATCCATGTGGAGAACTATATTAGGAAATGGATGAGAAAGAGATTCCCCCAAATAATATTTTGGGCTCACACTAATTATGTAGACTTTGGGACGAATCCCTAAGGCATGTTATCTACATGAGGAGAAGAGGCACTCGACCAAATATTGGGATGTAGTACAATAGTATTTCTACATTGCCTTTAGTGACATTAGTAAGACATTCAATATCACTGTTGCACTCAAAAGTGTGTGTGTAGTTACATTGGAAAGTCATCCCCTTATGTGTTCCCTAATCATTAGAACTTAATTTTATACTAAATGATACACTTGTGTTCCCTAAGCATTGGAACTTAGTTTTAAACCATAAGGACACAATTTTGAAGGAAGAGCTTCAATATTGTCATAAGATTGAGCAAGGGGAGGATGGTAATGATAGTGTTGATGAGTTTTGCACCACCTTACTTTCAAGGAGATAGCAAGGGAGTGTTCTATCAAGGAAACGAGGGAGACTAGTGGTAGCAAGATATGACAAGAATCCTTCAAGTCAAAGAAATTGAATATATAGATACACGAGAAACCTGTAATATCTCTTGTTAAACGCTAATAAGATGAGCATACCGTTTTAGAGGTTGTAGCCTTGTTAAAAGATTATCATGTCTTCTTCTCCAAAGTTTTATAAAGACGAGGAACAAAACTTATAAACATGAATCACCCATAAAATCCTTGAAATATACTTGAAGAATCATTTATTAATATACTTTTGCTAATTATTATATTTCTCATTATTTATAATATCTTATATTTATACCAAATAAAATGGTTAAGAATATGTGTTTTCTCCTTGAAAATCATAGGTTCAAATCTATAGGAGGGTAGGGTATATATACCTCAATAGACTTTAACAATAAATCGTTGGACGAAAGAAATTCCTTAACACACAAACATAAAAATCTTATACACCAATTTAATATCTTAACCCTAACCATATATATATATATATATATAAATATAAAATTAATCTTGGAAAAATAATACTGGAAAAAAACATATACTAACGTTTTCATCATGGTTCAAGAAGTCTACTTGACCCACCTCCGGCTAGAAAGTAAAGCAAGGCGGTACCTCCTTTATCTAGAATTAGAAAACGTACGCCTAATTCCATTGACTAGAATGGTATAATAGTTGTGAATTTGACCTATTACCTTAACCTTTTTATGTAGCCAATGAAGATAGTTCCTTTGTGAAGTGTGTATATATTTTTAAGGTCAAATACGTCCATCATATGTAGTTGAAAGTCTAATACGTTCATTATATCTTTCTTGAAATTATTTGCAGACTATAAATGATTCTCTTCTCCTTTCTTCCTAAATGTCATGCGATGAAATAATAGTAATTATAACCATGTCTCTAATTAGTTCCAAGTCCACCAATAGAGACATACTAGTGATTTTAGTAGCCCTCATTTCCATACCCATATGTAAATGTAGTATCAACCCCCCTACTCGTTGATCCTATTTTCTTTTCCTCTTACTATTATTCCTCCCTTAAATATGATAAAATAATATGAAATAATTGTAACTATGTAAAATAATAGAAACTAACATCAATGTTTATGTTTAAGCTTGGGAATTATGTTTATGTTGATTTATGTAAAGGTTATGTTGAATCAATTGTGTTGGAGAATAAAGACTAAAGATTGAAGCTAGACACAAATTTTGGATTATGAGAATATTGTTTTTTTATAAAGATTTTTTATTAATTATGAATATTTGAATGTAATTTTTTAGAAAAATTATCAAGATAAAAAACACAAAGTTTTTTTGGTGGAAAGAATTAAATATGGAGTGTTACTTGACATGTAATACACCAAACTTACTTCTCTTGCTTGTTAGGGAAATGCCTTGATTTTTTCTCTTCATTTAGTTATGACTTCCCTCGTAACAAGTTCAATTCAACCTTCCATGGTCTGGTAACATATTTTACATGCAAGATAGTTGCATAATTAACATTATTTGTAATTGCAATGGAATTTATCACGCATATACAAAAAATAGATGAATTGCTCAATAAGGTTTAATCCACATGCATGGTTCACATAATCTTCCATCTGATCATCCATTCCATCACACGATTCATTTATTGATAACTAAATCCATGGAAGCACAAAACATTATACAAATACAAGAATTCTACATAAATGTTAGGATCCATCCTAGGGGTGCAATAAGGGCTAGATCCTATAGGCCCACTGGAGTTAGGAATAGGATAAATATGGTGGCCATTTAATGATAGTGTGGACTAGGTCCACAATGTTAGTTATTATTAAATAAGACCCATTAGGTAGTTAGAGTTCAAGAAATGTAATATGGACTCATTAAATAAGGCCCACTAGGTAGTTAGCATTTGGTAGCTATAAATAAGGATAGAGTCCTTATGTGATCATGTATGACAATATAATTGCATTGGAGCTTAGCTCATTTGAAGGTTGCCTCCTCAAAGAGGTAAGCGTACAAGAGTTGATCCTTCCATGAAAGGATCATTGTAAGGTGTTGCCATAATTGAAGGGTATTTTGAACTATGGAGTATTGAAAGATTTCATGCCCATTATTGGATATCTTATGTGGTTGAATTTTCAGATTTAAGGTACATTGTAATAGAGGTAATTTCTAGACTTATATGTAATCAAATGAGTG
>JASDQU010508559.1:74210-91126 GCA_032191745.1 Picea mariana | reverse complement strand
TATATGTTCTTTTAATAAATTCTCATTGTACACTTTTAGATTTTGTTGTACATAAAGAAAAATTGAGCTTGAACATATATGATATTTGGTATTCTATATGATAGAAGAAAAGAAATTAAAGGAAGGAAAATGCAACCAAGTAAACTGTGGTCTCAACCAGGGTATATGTAATCATTGTGGGGGCAAAATGTTGGGCAAAATGTTGTTGAATGAAACAATTAAGGAACAAAAAAATAACAATAAAGTCCAAGTGCAAAGTTCTACATAGAGTGAGAGAATCCAAAGAGATAAGAATGAGTATATTTTTCATTTTTTTATATTTGTTATTGGTATTTTGTGAAAATTTATTGGTGCTAATTAAGGTGTTATGGACATTGAGTGAGGCATGCAAGAAAGACAACTAGAGTGAGGCATGTAAGAAAGACAACCAACTTGAAGAATTGGCCCTAAAACCAATGTGAAGAATTGACTCTTAAGAGCTATTACATGAAGCTCAATGCACTCAACCACTAAGCTAGCTTGCTAAAGTACCATGAGTATTGTATCTATCTTATAATAATTAATATTTCTTAATTATATATATATATATATATATATATATTTTAAATTATTATTTTTTAGTAAAATCTTTTGTGGGAAATTTAATGGATGATTCCTCACATTAATGAATGACATTTTTAGCAAACTTGTTAACATAACTAGTGTGCTTAATTCAAGGGATACATAATGAACATCCATCCACAAAGAACTAGTAAAATGTCCAATAACATTAACAATAATCTATAAAGCTAATCTCTTAAATTTTCTCTGTTTTAATTTTTATAATTATTTGTTAAATTTTTATTATTTATAAAAGTTTATGAAATATACCAATAACTTATGACTTAAAGTCTAACGCACTCAATTTTTTATTAGAGATTTGAACTTAATTGAGGAGAATACAAAACCTACCTCCCTATCCCTTAAAATATTACCTTTCTACAACTAATTAACCAATATTTAATATTAAAATTTATAAACTTATAAGGGATAACAAATAGGCACTATAGACTCTTGATCCAAAGACATATACTTACATCATTGAAAATTCTATATATTTATTTTTGAGTATAAAAAAATATAAAATAAGAAAATTCATTGTATATAACTTTAACGCTCTTCTCCAAAACCGTCGTTTGATTATAAATTTGGAATAATCTACACTTAAAAGAAAATTCAAATTAAATAGAAAACACTATTGCATTACATTCACCAAACTAACGTTAGCGAAATGAAAAAATTGCAATCAAAAAGCACAGCGTTGACAATGAAAATGGCCCCCTCCAAATCCAAGCTCCGCTAATTAAATAAATCTCCGCTAATTAAATAAATTAAATTCGTGTGTTGTGCCTTTTTACCAACTTATGCACATTACAAAGCAAATGTATTGTCCGGAAAACGAATATTTCACGACCAAAATACGGAAAACAAAGACGAATCAAAACAGAAACGCTGATTTTCAAAAAAATATTTTTATTGTAAGAAAGATGACTGAGATTCGATAACATTATGACTCATCAGAGCGACTTTTGACGGGACATTCGCCGGCCCGGCGGTGGAAACATTGTTGTTTCGAACTCGACCTCTGCCGTTTTCTGCGGCGAGGCGAGAGGGTGGAAGGGGGCTTCGTTCTATAAGTTTCGCCAGGCTGTGCAGGGAAATTACAGAGAGTCCAATTTAATGCAGAAGTCTCCCTTCTTAATCATTTTTAATGGCTGTCGAGCAAGATGGCTGCAAATATAAACCCCGCTTTAGAGATACTCCGACACGACGGAAAAAGTTGAAGGAATCCTGAACAATTTCGGTTAAATTATATTATAGGAATACTCCGGCTAAATTCTATGGGAAAAAGGAGCTCGAACAAGCTTCTCTAGGTTTTAAAATCTGGTATTTTCATTTATGTTACGGTTCGGGGTTCTGGTTGTGGTTTGGGAAAATTCTTTTTACAGTAGGATTTCATTAATGTAAGGCGTTCAGGCGGAGTACTTTGAGTTCGGCTGGAGGGATTTGAAGAGTTTCAAGCTGTTGACGAGGAGCGCGCGATATTTTTGGCAAAATGTTCAGATTACAGAGGTCGAAGGCGGAGAAAGCCGGTGAGAAGGTCGATTTCAGGTTTCTGCAGTTTCAGGCCACTCGGGTAAGCCGTTGAACGTTTGAATTATGGAATTGACAGTTGCGTTATTTTATTTTTTCCCTTGGATCTTGAGCCGAGATTTCCATTAATGAATATAATTGCAGACTTTAGTTTTGATGTTTTTTGTCTGGGCTTAGGACTGTTGTGGTAGGGTAAGTTTTTAAAGAATGTCGTTGGACGAGTCACCTTGTGCATTATTTATGGAGATTTAGGTTATCGTTTTGTAGGGAAGGAAGGTTTGTTTGTTAAACTTGAGTTCACATGCTGTATTGGTTTGCATTGTTAGTTAACTGCGGAAAATCATGATACTTGTTTCTGAAATAAAGATTCCGTGTATACGACGAAGCGGTAGGAATTCAGGTTATCGGATCTAATTGTATCATAAAAGATTATTGGATTGGATAAGAGAAGCGAGACCTTTGGCATGGATTTGAAGGGTCTGTCTTCTGAACTCGGTGTTTTAAGAGAATATTTAGGTTTTCCATGATGTTCTGCGGTGCCAGATCTGTGGTGCTTGTAATGAATTAAGGCGAAGAAATGCCGAAGGAACCGAATCAGTTGCTGTTGCATAATGCATAATGCAAACATTTTAAAGGAACACATACATGTACACACTTCAGCCCAAAAGTAAACTAACGACAAACCCAAAGGATCCCCTTAACACTCAGAACCATCAAGCAATGCTGTTACCGGAGAGGAGGACCATGCGGAGACATCAACCTGGGGATTCAAACTCCAAAGCCTGCTCTTGAATTGGCAAAGTTTTGGGCCCATTTTGTGTTGTAATATCTTTCAGATGCGGAGAGATTGAATGCGGGACATTCACATGCATCTGAACTAGTGGAGAGTCTGAGACAGATCAAAGATTAGACTACAGCTAGAGAGGTGAGAGGCTGTACCAATGATAATAGGTTTTCTGAGCCTGTATATCAATACTGCGCCATTGGTGGGGCTTGCCTTATTAACCAAATTCTAGGTAATGCCCACTGTGACCTTCATAATATTTAGCGTTATATAAATACGGGTGTTGACCTAACCTTACAAGTATTCAGACGATAACAATTATGTTGAACAGTTACACATTTTTGCTAGTTCTATGATTTCAGGGAATGATCCAGAATTGGGTGAATGTGGATAATTGAGTGGTTATACCTGACAAAACTCATCTACATCCCTCCATTGTAACATCTATTGATGCATCTCACAGTCGGGCTGTGTTTCAGTGGAATACAAATTTCAAAACGCCAGTATTTAGGCATGTCTCTTAATTGTTTTCAGGATGCTTGATATTTAATTATTTTCTTTCTTTGCAGTGGATCTGGTTGAAGCTAGTTTAAATATATACTCTTCAGCCTTCTATCCAACTAATTTTGAGCGTGGTACCTTTTCTAAATGCTAAGGAATTTTTAACTTTTCTGATTTGGGCAGCATTTACACCTGCAAAATTTGGCAAATTGCCAGCCTAATTAACCGAAGGACGTACTGAAATGCAGATTGCCAGCCTAGTCAACCAAAGGACTTGCTGGAATGCTCTTAGTAAGCGAAATTTGTTTTCTTTTTGCATGAAACAAAATTACATTTTAAAAGTAAGAATGCTTTGCAAAGCATGGAGGGATATGTGGGAAGACTACAAGGTGCAAGATCGATTCTCAGAAATGCTCCAGCAATTTTTGAATGTAGTTTTGCAAGTGATGCAATTGTTGCTTAAAATGCAGCAATCTTTGCAAGCAAAGGAAGCACATCATTGACGGTTCTATTCTCAAAAGCTCCAAATATGTGGAATCAACTAATTCAAGATTCTGTAAAACCTTTGGCTGCATTGCTATTTTCTGCTGTTGTTAGAGGCTTATAAAGCTCTCTTCAATTCCTAAATTTTGAAATTCTAGGACAATTTTCAGTTACGGGTCCAGCCTGCCCTTTCACCAGGTTGACTAGGGTTTGAAGAAAGTAAAAAGATAAAAAAATCATGTATTAAGATGGTCCTGTGTGTCAAGGAGGATTGAATAATGCCATTTAATAAAATCAATGCAAATCTATTACATGTTCAAGCTTTTATATGGGCTGGCGAAATAAAATATTCCAATATAAAATTATTATGATCTAATCTAGGATATGTATATATATTTTCCGTGGAAAATGTCCTTGGGGAAACCTTCTAGGTGCTTCCTCACATTCCTTGAATAGTGCCCGAGATAAATGTCATTGGAGTACAACATTTACTCCTAAGCTACAAGGGCTCTATTGGACTTAAATCCATGACCTCTCAATGATCTCTGCCATGAAAGTTGAAACTGGCTGGTTCAAACAGATTGAACTAACCCTGTGGGCTCTATGACCTCTCAATGATCTCTGCCATGAAAGTTGAAATTGACTGGTTCAAATCGATTGAACTAACCCTGTGGGCTCTAGGATATGAGTGTGTGAGTGTTTTTAAACTTGGCCAACTCGGACTCGGTCGAGTTGATCAAGTTGACCCCAAACCAAGTCAACTCGGCCTTTTGTTTGATTCAGGGACTTGTTTGGTATTGAATCGGTCCAACTCGACCGAGTCTGTACCTACTCAGTCGAGTTGGTCCAAGACCCCAATGAGGCACATTTTTCAAGAAAAAAGTCAATTTAACCAAAAAAACCTAAACCTTAATTCCTAGCACCTTAAACCCTAAAAAACAAACTATGAAGACACCCACCCACCTCTATTTGCCTCACACCTCTCTCATTGAGCATTTGTGAGCATTTGGAGTTTTGGAGCAACGTTGATTTAGAGTGAGCTTGGAGCTTGTTTGGCAATCCTATTGGGTTGCTTGTGGTGGATTTGGCATCTAAGTGAGGAGGCTACAACCCATCTTCAAGCTTGGAAGAGTCTAGTCTTCATGCAATATAACCTCTAGCTAAGGCGCAACTAGTTGCTGAACAAAAGGCCTGATACAGATCCCATTGTGTTGGATGATATTGATCCAACCTCATAATGGGTAGAGGAGTCTCACCCGATAGAGTTTGATCCTAATTTATTGATGACAAGGGGTGGATTGGTTTGGATTTGAATCCACTAGTAGTAGACATAGCACTAAGCATGGCACATGCAAGCACTAGCTATGTAGCTTGTGCTTTTGCTAGTACTACTATTGTAGTTTCAGATGTCCTTGAGGAGTTTGATGAGTTCGAAGACTCTGAGATGGAGGATGATTTTGTAGCTTAAGTTGAGGATCCCATTTCTAGTAGTGGTGATAAGTTTGATGATTGATCATGTTGATTAGTGATTTGTAGTAGGCCAATAGCTTGTAGCATGTTTTTTGGACTTTAGTGGCCATTTAGAGCCTCGTTGATTATGTATTTTGTTTTTGATATGTATTGCACTTGGTGCCATCTTGATATATTCGCCCATACATGGTATATACATGTGTATACTTTTCATATTGTCTCTAATGGTTTGGAATCTTTAATATATATATATATATATATTTTTAKTAAGATTTAAATATTTATGTTTTTTTAGTAAATCGAGTAATAGGTTTAATGTTATAGATTATAAAATTTCATCTACACGCCTATGGAGATTGAACTTGTGGTCCAATATCTTGCCAATAGATTGTTCCTTATACTCAACAGAATGGTGTGCCTAAATGGAAGAATAGGGCATGGAAATGGTCTGTTGTATGCTTCACTCTTAGAACATTAAGCTTTTCTTATGGGGAGAAGTGGTTGTTTGTACAACATTTATCATCAACAACACACCTACTCATGCTATATCTATTATGACTCTTCATGAGCCTTTGCATGTGTAGGAGCCCTCTATTTCACATTTTAGGGTTATTGGATCAAGTGAATGGGTCCCCTCGCCTCATCGAAGATGTGTTATATCACATATCTAGTATACTCCTCACCAGAGTATGGTTGTCTACATCGAGTATTTTTAGGGGGATTATTGTCTTTATGACCCCATCACTCACTACATGATTAAGCATCGTGCAGCTATCTTTGACGAGCATGTTCTGTTAGAATATAGAAGATGGTGTGCTCGTTTTACCACTGATGATACCTTCGTCACCCAACCATAGGCCGAAGCCTCCCTCCGAGCACCTTAACCTTGACTGAGAATTACTCCGGAAGCAAACCCTAGGCTAGATAGCCAAACAAAGAGTAGCGCATCAATCCCCAAGGATAGCACATCACAAAATGTTGATCAGATGTTCCAAACCCTAGCCAAGAGATATTCAAGCCAATATTGAGAACTTGCTGTTGTTGCAACTACACCTGCAACTCTCCTCCAAACCTGTGCACAAGACTGCAACTGCAGTGCGCACTAACTGGGAAAACTGCAATTCTGAGATGCTGCAAATGAGAACTAGCGCCCTGTATTTATAGTAGTCCTGCCAGTTTTGCTGGGGTTGACTTCTCCTTCTGGGTATGTGTCTGTTCAGTATATTATTATTATTTATGGCTGACTTCTTCTCTTGGAGGCTAATAGCTTAATATAAATTATCTTCTTGAGCCGACAAGGCTTCTAGGGTTATTAGCCAACTCATTAGGGTTTCTCTTGCTTCCCGGAGTCTTCTATTCTGATCAGGTTCACACGTGGAGGTAAATACTTCCCGCAGCTACCATAATATTAACATGTTCCTCATGATCCACCAAGATCTCTTCTATCACTTCTTTCTAGTGATGATTCTAGTGTTTATTATCAACATGTCTCCACGGAACATGCTTCTTCTTCTTCAACAAAGTTACTTGTTGATGATTCAGCTTGTAGTGGATCTTACAACATCTTCATCCAGTCTTGGTGCACCCATGGATACGTTTTTGAGCTCTTCTTCTAGACAGTCTTCGAGGACTTATGGGCCCACTTGTTCAGTCGGCTCCTCTCCTATTCTAGAGGTTTCCTCTTCCAGCCTTTCCTCTTTTGGCAGGGATGTGCAACCTAGTGACGAGCCTTCTTTCTATGAGAAATCCTGTGATGAGCCTACTTCCAATGAGAAATCTAGTGATGAGCTCTCTCCAAGTGTGCAACATAGTGATGGGCCCTTTGCCAATAGTGATCCCTCTCCTTCCAGTGATATTTAGTTCAGTGATGACAGATTCTACTCAGAGTTGCCAATGTTGGATGATGATTATGATGATGACTATGCTCCTACTACTTCATTGTTGCCCAAGTGGGCTATTGCCACTCTTACCAATCTTGCTGACTTTATTGCTCTGCCTTCTTAGCAGTCAAAGTCATCTTCATCATGGGTCCTTATTTCAGCTGGCCCTCCTCTACCTAACAGATATGAGTTTGCACCACCGAAGACTCTTTTTAGCATGGTCAATCCCAATATCAATGTGAAGGCTTTCTTTGTGAGCGGTATGGCTTTGATTATCCCTTCTTAGCATTATGGGGGGGTTGGTATGGTGATCAGAAAAATTCTAACTTTCTGCCCTTGTATTAAAGAGTAAAATAAAAAGTGCTATTTTGTGTTAAGGGTTGTGTTAGAGTAACACTCATTAAAGTGTTGTAAGGAGTCCTAATGTAGAGGGTTATAATACATTTAATTACTCACATTAAATACATGTTAATTAAGGAGGTGGTTAAATAACTTATTACATATATAAATGAAGCTGATGCTGATGTATTTAATGACTCCATTAGTAAACAATGCATCTCCATTTATTTGTTTCTCTCTCATGTTTATGGTTGTAACTTGTGCATCTCTAATAACCTGTGCCCCTTTCCTATCCAAGCCAGAAGGGCATGCATTTCTGATTGATTCCAACAATAAAAATCTACAATAACTTATCTGGGCAAGAAGAGCTTAGCATAAACCTGAGTAGCTAAGACATCCAATTACCTATGAAAATCCATGCTACAAAACAATTTTCTGGATCCTTCAAAAGTTGAACTATATTTTATCTTCCAAAGGAAAGATGGAGCCATGAATTGATAATCACAGGATCAGAGAAATAATGTAGAGTTGAGCTTCTGTGTCTGCTGAGGTAGTATGGGTTCAATTTTTCAAAAGCGCAACTACGTGGTCAAGTCCCATGGTTTTTGCTTGAGCGACTGAAAGGGTGTTGGTAAAGTGTGAATCATAAAGTCAAATTTTGTATGTTACTTCTATCTGCCACAAATTATATGATTGCATGGATCCTTTGTAGGAGCAGGATATATGAACTTATGGGAGAGGGGGAGAGTCAAGACAGTGTTGAAGTTCTTAATTGAGTTGTTATCTTTGGGTTGCAATCTTGAAATAACAGGTACCTGTTGGCTGGGATAAGCTTGTCGTTTCTATAATATCCGTGGATACTGGAAAAGCAGTTGCCAGGACTAACAAAGCTCTGGTTCGAAGTGGGAGCTGCCAGTGGTCTGAAGCTATTTCAGAATCTGTGCACTTTTTGCAAGATGATGCATCAAAAGAGCTCGAGGAAAAACTATTCAAATTTGTTGTTTCAATGGTAGGATTTCTGTATTTCTTTCTAAGAATTTTATATGGCCTATTTTCCGATTGTCTTATCTTCTGATTGGAGTGTTTGTTTTCTTATAGATTTTTGCTAAATTTCACACTACTTATGTTAACTGCTTTAAGTTAGTATGGAAGATACATTTTTGGTGGAAGTAAACTTCAAGAATTTTAACTTGATTTGAAGGGCTTATGGTGAAGATCTGACCCGTATGACTCAGGGATCTGCTCGCACAGGCATTCTTGGAGAAGCTATAATAAACTTGGGTGACTATTTGTCTTCAAAGTTTCCAGTTTCGATTTCTCTGCCACTGAAGAAGTGCAATCAAGGAACTATTTTGAGTGTAAGTTAACCATTTTTTAGGATTTTCTTTCCTTTTTCTTGGTACTATCCGGAGTCTAAATTTACTTAGACTCACGAGGGTGACTGGAAACAATCTGGAGAATATTGTAAGATGAGATTGACAAAGATGCTGTATTTTTAAGGATAGGAATGCCATCAAACAATCTGGGACTAGTAAGTTAATCATATAAATTGTTTGTTGTTGGTTAAAATGTTGTAGTGGGAATTTTAGTTATCAAATACTAAGGCAAAGCATCTAGACCAAGCATATACTCTTGCAAATTTTATAATGATGAGAGTAAACAAAAACATTTGCTATTGATTGATTCCAAAAGAACTCCACAGCTCCTTTTCAAAGTTAAATAAAGTGCACATCAATGTTACTATGACGTTTGTTGTAACTGACAAGTGGTTATTGCTGTTTTAATACAGGTCAAAATTCAGTGCCTCAATCCAAGAGCAGGATCCAGGTGCGAAGGTGTTTGGAACATTGGATGATCTAGCCAACTGACATTTATTTGAGAAAAAGTTCTTATTAATAAGTAGGAAATCTGAATTTCGTATGTTTTAATATTTGTGGCAGAAAGTCAGAACAATGTAAAGAAGGTGCCATTGAACAGGATGATCAGAATTCTGTATCAGATGATACCGATAACAGATCTGAAGGTTCTGATCACATATTTGCTGGGAGTGTTGGATCTTCATCTGGCAGTCACATGGGTTATGGTTTTCAGCAGACTAAGGTGATTCATGAGACTTAGGATTCTGAATCTATAGAAAATGATTGTTTTGTTGCAATTAGAAATAACTTATAAGATAGTAAAGTTCTGGTGTAATGTTTGTAAAAGCTATGAAAACCCAACAGTGATGAGTTAGTAAACCAAAGACACTAATTCCTGGTAAAGGACTTAGCTAAAGACTACTCGTATTTGGTCCCCATATCTCAAACCCGTATAAAAGTACAAGTGTTATGATTTCTTGGAGGATGGGCCACAGCATGCCCCGTTCCCTAACCTTACCTGTTATGCATCTGTTTTGAAGTAGGAAGATTGCTTTCCATCCTCCTGGAAATCTTTTTCTCATGCATGCTTCCTAGTGTCTAAGTTGCAGGAAATACACCCTAAGGGGCCGTACCACGTACAGAAATGTGGAATCTGTTTGGTGTCTAGTAGGGTCCAATACACATGGTTTGCTTGAAATGTGTTTCAGGTTTTGGAAACGCATTTCAAGGATGTATGACGGGTTTGTACAATATGTTTCAAAAATGTTTTAGGAGATTTTTGACTCGGGTTTTGACCAAAATGTTGGTAATTTTAAATTCTTAAAGTAGAGGGATAGATTAGGAAAGATAAAGGAAATGTCACGTAAAAGGATAGAAAAGGAAAGATGAAGTAAATGTCAACTTTTACTTAAATATTTAACATTACCATTAATTGTTTCAGGATGTTTGACATTGGTTCCAACCTCATTGGACTTCATATGGAGAAAGTAGTATTTCATATCCCATTCATAATTCAATAGACTCGATAGTTTTCAGGATTTTAGGATTGGCAGGATTGGAGTATTTCCATTGGATTCTTAGTGAAAATGTACCCTTCATTCAAACCAATCATTGATTAGGCATGTTAAGCTTTTTCTTATCATATTTTAAGGCTTGAATTAGGCAGTTTCATCAAAATTGGATGGTGTTGATTGATGTCCATGGAGGATTGAGGTAGAGGCAAAGGCTAGATGAGAGTCAGAGGGTGATATTAATGATGAGGGTCCCAGTATAAGTAGTATAAGTCACTTGCTCGAGCTGGTAGGTGCACGAGTAAGACTCGGTAGACGAAGTACATTGGCTTTGGATTAATAGGTAAAGCTCCTGCCTGTACCTTGATTGTTGCTGGCTATGGATTTGGATCTTTAGCTTTCTCTCTAATTGCAGAATCTTGCATACGAATGTTAGGTTCTTCATCTTGATCATCTGTCTTTTACTACCAATCACTAAAGGCACGACTCTTCTTTTTGATCACTAACATCGATAGTGGAACATTGTCTAATCATTTATATTTGTCATTTGAATGTTCCTGTTGATTTATTCATAATGCTTTCTTCCAAAGTTTCAATGTAATGTGCTATTTATAAAATAGCACATTGATACACACACACCTCGCTTTTCCTCGTTTCCAATTTTTTGAGGGTCACGTTTCAAGGGCGTTTCTATTTCAGAAACTTGTACCTATTTCCCTGTATCATGCAGCTTAGACCAATGTAACTTCTCATTTGTTTGACGTCAATTATTTAACTCTAGGCCCAATTATTTACTTTGGACAATAAGGAAGGCCTTAATAGGTAATTTTATTTCATTTTGGGCCGAAAAGGTTCAGGCCTTGGGTCAACCTAGTGAGCCAATAAGGTCCCAATCTACCCGATCAAGTCTTGATCACGCCCCCTTATCTAACATATATGATCCTAATCAACCCCCTTTATCTGATAAAGAGCAAGCTTTATAATATTGTGTTATTGTCAGATGCCCATTTCTAAAGCCTAATTTGGGTCTGATTTGCTTTTTGTTTTAGTGAAAATATCAGCTTACTCTTACTTGTGTTCACCTCCATCTCCACTTCCACACAAGTTTTCCAATGCCAATAAGGGTTCTTGCAGTTAAGATTACATTGTTTGCATATAGCAATATTTTTATTACAATTCTAGCTATGTTTACCGCTAGCGTCCTTTCCTATTTATCCATTCTTCTAACTTGTCCTTATAAAACTGAATAGTGCGGTGGGGGAGAAGGGGCAACCTTGCTTCACTCCTACATCACTATTGAAACTCTCTGATAAGTTATCCTTGCTTTTGATTTTGGTGTTTACTTGCTCATAAACTTGTGCACTACCATTCTCCATTCACTAGGGGCTCCCATTTACGCTAGCCTCTCCCATAATTTTTCTTTTGGGACTATGTCAAAGGACTTTTGGAAGTCTAAAAAGCAGCACCATAGTTCTTCATCTCTGGTGTCCATTGTTTTCTCTATCAAGTGCCTTAAGGGGAGGTGGTGATCTATGGTAGAGTTTTTCTCTCAAAATCTAGCTTGGCCTTTGGCTCTTTTGTATTTCTCTTCCATATACTTGTTGATTTTCCTTCCATGGTCCCCACAATAGCTTGGTAAATATTGGTTTGATCAGAATGGTTATGTAGTGTCTTGGATCATTTTTTCTCCTACTTCAAAAATGGTCAAGAGAAGGCTTGTTGTCCAATGTTTTGGTAAATCTTCTTATGATCATTTGGTTGCATATGGTTGCAATATGTTGGCTAAGGAATTCTTGTCCCCATTTCATGTGCTTTTCTTAGAGCCTACAAATACATTTTGCTTTTCCTGATGCGATCTTCTTAATATCTTATTGTACATTAGATTTTCTGAAAACTATCTCCTACATTGTTTTTTCGGTGTTTTTCTTTTCTCTCGACAAGGCTTTCATAAAGGATCATTCCCTGGCACCTATTTGTTTACTTGCAACTCTTTCCAAAATGTATTTTTTATAAAAATGGGGGCTTCCTATTAACACAAGCAAGCAAACATTGTATAACATGAGATAATAAAATGAAGCATATATGTCTCACAAGTTACATCAACTACCCTTCAACAAAGTAGCCATGACCGAGGGTATCTTTTTTGCCAAAATCGCCGAAGACTTGCACCTGGCCCCAACTACAATAAACAACCCACTTACGTGGGCATGCCAACCCACGAGGGGAGATTATGTCTTAGGGAGGAATAATAACATCCCCTTTATACCAACCAACAAAGCCCTCATTGACATTCCAAAATGATTTTGGGTTCTTCTTTGCCATCTCCAACAACCCTCCTTATTTGATTTTTACAAACTTGTTCCTCTATAGTTTTAAAATTTGATCTTGAGGATTTCTTTGGTCTTGTTCTTCCTATAGATTTTCCTAGCTTCTTTGCATTCTTCATTAAGGCAAGGGTTCACTAGGAAGTTGTTTCAAACTGTCATTTCTTTTCCTACTGTCTTAGATTTGTAGCTCACAAGGCATGATTGGATAATCTTCAACACTCTACTTTTTGTTGAGATTTGAGTACCAAGGAAAGTGGCCCTCTTGTGTTTGTGAGTCTCTAAACACAAAGGGGGAAAGTATTACCCTTGTACCTTTACTTTATGATTTAATTTCACTTTGACTTAGTCACTTAATTGACTTAGTCACTTAAGTCATAAAGTGAAATTTATCACTCAAGTCATAAAGTGACAATTAATTCACAAAGTGGGTGAATTAATAGACATAAAGCAAACTATGGAAACTTGAGTAAAGTGGGTTTTTAAGTGAGATTTATGAGAAGTAATCTCACCCATTGATTAGACTTGGGCTAGATGCGATCTAGGCCCTTGATCTTTTAGGTTTGGCCAAAGAGAGGCTAAAGGAGGCAAAAGGGTAAGGATGAGACTCATTCTTCACTTGAGAGAGTTGAGTGAGGAGGAGGAGAGCAAGTGAGGTTTTGGATAAGAGAGGCACACTTGGAGAAGAAGGGCGCAAGGTTCAAGGAGGGAGGTGCACTAGTTCACGAGAGACTCATGGAGGAGGACACAAGAGCTTGAGGGCGCATTTAGTGAGAAGCTAAGTGCACAAGCTATCTTATAGGAGGTTACTTGAGAGGAGGGCACACTCATGTGATAGGGTGCACAAGAGGTCAAGCAAGGGCGCATTTCTTGGAAGAGGTGCACAAGAGAGGAGTAGGAGCACAAGCTTTGTGAGGAGGGGCGCACTTGAGGTTAAGTGCGCACAAGCAAAGGGAAGAGGGCACTACTACTCATTGTGATCATTCTACAAGTGGGCAAAAGCAAGGTAAAGGCAAAGGAAAAGAATAGCAAGGTCAAGAGGGCACACCCAAGGCAAAGGGCGCATTCTTCAAGGGGTAGCAAGCACAAGTTTTGAGGAACTCCATAATATATCTATCTTTCTTACTGGTTTTCCCCATGGGGGTTTTTCTAGGGTCATGCTGACCAAAAACATCATGTGTTCATTTGTGATGTTTTCTTAGCATTTTCAGTGGTAGGTTGTTAAAGATCCTAGAGGTGTGTTTGATGTTTAATGCATGTTATTGAAGGCTAACTTGGACAACAAAACCATCCATAATTTATCCTTATAACAAGAGGCATTAAAGAGCATCAAACCAAAGATTTGTGGGCAGATTTTGAGAGGGTGAAGTTCAGATTTAATGGGCTGTTTTGAACAGCAAGAAGGCTGTCCTAAAACAACAAGTAAAACAGTTTGAAAGTACCCAAACATAGTGCCCAACAAGAGGTCAAATGACGGGCCTGTTGGGCAGCCCTAGAACCTCATAAAGTCTTCACTTTTGTCATTTATCCCTATGATTGGGCTTATAAATCTCGACTATTGAATGCCATAGTTCTTGTCTTTACATGGTTTACCTATAAGCTATGATCATTGCATAATGAATTAAGAGTACCAAACTCATTTTGAAAACTTGCGAATTTTTGGGATATCAAAACAATGTCATCAACGAACAATAGAATGGCAATGGAAATTCCAAAGAGAAAGCAACCATCCACGTCCCCACACTTTGGAGATAGGTCTTCTAGCTAATTAATATTAAGCCAAAAGAGCATAGGTGGTGTGGGCACTTAGCTTTTATTCCTCCACTACTATGTATGTCATTAGTATTGCCCATTTTTGGCACAAACTCCACAAAGAGTTAGCTCATAAAAGGCCATTGCCAAGGAGATCACTAAGTAAACCCAAGACCCTGAGCCTTTGGAACAAAAATGGCTTTGAAATTGTATCAAAGGCTTTATGAAAGCCCACAAAGAAACAAAAGACCTAAGTTTATATTGATTGAAAGGTCTCTAATTAACCTTTGCCTCCTTAGTAATTTATGTTGTTAGCACTGAAAGTCACACTTTGACTGCTAAAGTGTAAGCTCAACACCCATTAGAATGTAAAAGATAACTTTGGTTTTGAATAGGTGGATCAACAAGATGGATAAAGAAAGAGAGAGGGCAACAAACTGCAGATCAGTAGGCTACACCAATGGGCAATGGAGTCACAAACATCCCACTCATCTAAGGCACAAAGCTGCTTAACATAAAACAAGATTATATGCTGATAGGTGGAAGAAATGAAGAAGGAAAACATAAGATAGAATGTTTAGTAAATAGAGATCCACTGAATTTAATGAATCAACAAATACTTGAATATAAACAATAACTGATGGGCAAAATACAACAGATCCTTTGCTGCTTAGGGATCCATAAATCATTGACAGCCTTTGATCCTCAAATTTGCAATATATTCAAATAAGAAGAAATATTAAAGAAGAGTTACAATCTGAAATCACAACTCTCATGAGTCTCCAATAGCAGTAATGCTTATAATCAAAAAATGCCCACAGGCTTACAAATGAACACACACAGGAAAATTGCCTACTCCTACTCTCTCTAGCCTTTCTTGGCTCATCCATCCCCCCTCTCTAAGAGATATATCCCTCTTTAAATAGAAAATAACATTCAAATAACCTAAGGAGGTCGAATCCCATCTCCTCCATTGGATTCTAAGCCTTGGAGATAGGTGGCAACAGTCAAAGAGACAAAAATCCAACAAACTGCTGATTTTCAGGAATTTGTTTGAAGTCATTAATAAATTGTTGCCACCTCATGCATGAGGCCTTTGATGGAGCTAAATCTTAGGTGCAAGTGTCCTTTGACATCCAACTGATCCTTGAGAAGTCATTCAAACCCTCCTTGACATGTGGCAACCTCCCAACAAGGGGAATATGAAAACCGTGACCGCTACAGGAAATTAGTACGCAGCGCCACTGTGCAAAGTACGCAACGCCTACTTCTATATCCAATATCTCTCAAACCAAAACACATTTTGAAAAACTGAGAGAGGTTTTTGTTATTTGGAATGTTATGAACAAAAAGCTCCTCCAATTTTCAAAAATACATCCTCAACTGCTCATAACCCAAGTTTTAAATTAGTGACTCAAAATTGGTAGAATAACTGCACAATTTAGCCTCTACCAGAATATTACGCAACGCCTGTAGGTAGCGCCTCACTGTGTTTTTGCATGTAATTCGGTAGCATAAATCCGTGGGTGCTTTGATGCTTGAACTTGGATATTGGGAATAACTCAATATAATTTCAATTCTCCCCAAAACAAATAAAAATCCCATAACAATTGTATTCATTTGCTAAAATGAATAATGAAATGCAGATTCTGTTCTTTGTGAAATATTAGGTAGCACTTGTAAGTAGCGCCACTTATGCAACGCTGAGGCATAAACCAATCTTGTGCTAACATATGCTATATTAAATATATGATCACAAGCATGTTGGTTCACTTTGAAATCTGCTTGATTTGTAGCCCATGGCTTCTTAGTCTCTACCCTCATAGAATTATAATTGTCTAAAGTTGAGGTGAAGAGATTAGCCAATGCATGTCTTGTCATGATGGTCCTATAATTTCCTAGCTCATTCTAATTACCATATTTGAAGATGGGATAAATTATTTGTGAGGCCCAAGAGGGTTAAAGTTGAAGGATACAATGTGGTTAAAGAGATTCACAACAAGCATTGTAAGAACAACCATACCATGTTCAAGAAATTAAGCTTTTAGGTTCTCTACATCTCATGCTTTATTATATTGGAGCTCGAAGATGGCATACATGATCATGTGATATGTAGAGAAATGACGATTGGAGGTTTGGGATTGATAAGGATAGGTCATTGGTTGGGGACATCATAGAGTGACGTGGCATATGTAAACCATGTGCAGAAATCGATTATGGTGTAAACAAACTTTTTGGATAAGAATGACCTCCAAGGGAACTTATTGTTGGTTCCTAGTTGTGATAAGGTCTAACATCATTTGATTTTTCAACACTGATAAGGTCTAAGGTCTAATATTTTATGGGGCCTCTTTAATATCTGCTGGGGCCAACTTCTTATT
>JASDQU010508559.1:55987-69368 GCA_032191745.1 Picea mariana | reverse complement strand
CGGGACAATGATTCTTGTAGTGGCCATACTTTCGACAGTTGAAGCATTGTACTTCTGAAATGTCTTTCTCTTGATTTGGCTTTCTCCTTGAACCAAACTTCCTTTTGTTCCTGATATTCTTGAATCTTGCTGTGAAGGCTTGATCATCGTACTTCTTTTGGGGTTTCTCTTTTGCATTGATCCTTGATTCTTCTTGAGCACAACAACTCCAAAGTTCTTCAAATGTCGAATACTCCTTCCTTGTGTTCATGCTTGCAGAAAATGCATCCCACGTCTTGGGAAGATCATTGAGTACTATGTTTACCAATTCCTTCTCTGAGATGATCTCTTCAATAACTTCTAGTTGATCTCTTAACTGAGAGATTCTCACAAGGTATGATGTTATGATGTCATCATCATTCATCTTCATGTTACAGAGCTCATTCTTCAGACTGATTATTTGTCCAATGTTTCTGACTGAGAAGAGGTTTGTTAGGGCATCGTACATCTTCTTTGATGAGTCAAGATGGGAGATGTAGGGTATCAAGTGGTCTTTTATAGAGTCCACTATGATATTCATGGCATTGATGTCACTGTCTTTGAACTTCTCCATACTTGCAACGTTCTGTGGTTCCTTCTCTTTTCCTTCTTCAAACTCTGGTTCCACGATCTTTCCTTTCACGATATCCAACACTTTATTCTTGGCAAGGATGAGGTCAATCCTTGTCTTCCACGCTCTAAAGTTAGAAGCTCCATCTAACTTGTTCTCTGACTTCATAGAATAAGTCATGGCTGCTTTGACTTGGTCAAACCCTAGATTTGATCAAAAACTCAAACTTGACGTCTCGGCTTGCTGAGAGTATCAGGAGATGCGCTAGGCTAAGGTGCATTGATCTATCCAGAGATTAGGTCAATCCCTTCAATTAAGGTGCCTCAACAAGAGGATTAGGGTTTCTGCGACTGCACCAGCTAGTAACCCTAGCGACAATGCTATGGTGACTACTACTGCTAGAAACCCTAGCGACACTTCTTCAACGAGCTTAATATCCTCATGGCTATGTTACCTTCCAGCGGTTAGACTGAACAAAGGAGGTGTGGGCTCATAACTTGTTAGAATATAATGGATGTGCTCGTTTTACCATTGACAATATCTCTATTGTTACCCAACCATAGGCCGAAGCCACCCTTCGAGCACCTTAACCTTGACAGAGAATCACTTTGGAAGCAAACCCTAGGCTAGATAGCCAAACAAAGGGTAGCGCACCATCAAGAGCTGATCAGATAGTCCAAACTCTAGCCAAGAGATAGTCCAAGTGTAACTGCTAGCTACAGCAGCTGCAACGACAACTCTCCTCCAAACCTGCGCAGAAACTGGGCAACTGCAGTGCGCACAAGTGTTGCTCTGCAATTCTGAGACTGCTTGCTAGAATGAGAACTGGCCTCCTGTATTTATACTAATTCTAGCTAACTGCTTGGGCCAACTTCCCATTCTAGGTATCTGTGTATTCAGTATATATTATTATTTCTGGCCGACTTCTTTTCTTGGAGGCTAATATCCTAATATAAATTATCTTCTTGAGCCGACAAGTCTTCTAGGGTTATTAGCCAACTCATTAGGGTTTCTTCTTGCTTCCTGGAGTATTCTATCCTCGCCAGGTTTACACGTGGAGGTAAATACCTCCCGTAGCTACCATAATATCAACATAAATGAGTAGAACTTTCCCATGGGTCCTGTTTATGATGATTGTGAATCTGACCCTTGGGAGAGCCATGAAGAAGAAAAGGAGCAACAGAAGGGGCATTTTGGTTCTTGTCCTGAGCCTGTAAGTGAGTAGCCATCGCTTGAGAGCAGTCAGCTTGCACCGACCTTTCACCCACCTGCGCTTTCCAGAGACATTCAGCCTAGTGTGAACAACGTGCCTGTTGCAAATTTTCTGAAGTTTGTCGCTTGTCCTATGAGCCTGTGGAGGAATACATGGAGTTGTATTTCCTTCAGGTTTTGAAGCCGCCCAGCTTTATCCTGACCTCAACATTAGGAGGAAAGATGAAGAATGTAATCGTTCTGCTGTCACGGTTGCATTATCTGTTATCAATCATTGACAGAATAAGCAAATTTGCAGCTAGAAAGTTGTTTGAATGGCTATGGTGGAAGTTTTCTTTCCACTATGTAAAAAATCAATTAGTATAGGAATGTACATAAATAAGCTCCTTCGGAGCCCATGCATTTGCTTTCGTTTAGAATAGTGTGTTTGTCGGCCTGTAGTCCTCAACAGAAAGTTTTGAGCTAGACTCCATAGACCAATGCATAAGGTGACTGGAACTGCTTGTTCTAGCCAGCTCGCAGGGAGCATGCAATCCCCTGTGGAGCCAAATGTTATCACATATAGTTGTCAAGGGCAGCAGGTCGTCCAAGTTCATGGTCTGCACAGGAAACGTCCGAGCACAGCATGCAGAGCAACTCATTTCAGGTTTAAAATACAAACAAGCAGGCTTAGTTTTGCGACGACGAGAATTGTACGAGGTATTGCGCCATGAAAAACGTCGAAGTCCCGAACCGAAGTAGATCTCGACCATCCAAATCCAGACTGCAACACGTCATCAGATCCGTCACTCCGGGAGTTTTACTTCGGGAGTTTTGAAATGAGAAACGCGCCAAGTCCCGAAGCACCAAAGTCTCGAAGTGCCGAAGCACATGGTAGCAGATCGTTCGCTTTGAGGGTTTTTCCTTCGCGGGGTTTTTCATGTTCAACGTCAAAAGTAGCGTCCCCCCCAGGGCACAGTTTGGCGGATTCTAAAGATGGCGGGCGGTTAATCTTGGCGGTGGCGCCAAATCTGGCAGGGGCGTCGAGATCTCAGATTTTAACCAGATGTGCGACCATAGTCCATTGCGGGAACGCGACGTGCTCGGGTGATAATTTTCTTGAGCGGTCCTGCAATTGATACCGTGGTTTGGCAAAGTTTGGTGGATTGCGGGCTCAAAAGTGGTGTGAACCCAAACCACCTTTGAGCGGCCCAACAATCACGTGTTTATATGGTGTCCTATTCGAGAGCACCACGTGGTCGCTCCCTGGGCATTTAATCTCGTCAATTTCCCGATGCAAACAGTTAATGAAGGTGAGGAAGGTTGGTGAAACCTCGTCTCACCATTTAAATGGAAAGCCAGAAGGACTGTCAGCAAGCCGACTCTTTTGCAGGTCCCTACTGAAACACGATTGCATCTAACAGAAGCTCGCGTCTGACAGAAGACTGCATGCGCAGTCTGCTAGAGAGCATGCAAACGTAAAGCCTTGAAAGCAAAGACTCGAACACGCTTCTGCTGTTAGTTGCGGATTGTTCTGAGTATATAGGAGTCATTTTGATATTTTGAAAGGGTCGATGGTTGAGCTAAGCTCCCGTATTGTAATGTTTTAATGAAGCTCTGGTTCTCTGGTTATGTAACTTGATTTGAGACTTCTTGTTTTATGAAAGTCAGCTTCTATTTCCATCTTATTTGCGTCTGATACTGAATGTTCATGATTGAAGGATTCACATGGATTGTGGTGACTGTGTTGTAATGGATGTTTGATTGCAATGCAGTTATAGCGTTTTCAGTTTCCTGAAACTTTGAATTCAAGAGGATCTTGTTTTTAGAGTTTTTCCTCCTTAGGCTGCTGGAAGACCTAATGTCCAGAGTAGACCTTTACATCTTCTCCTCAATTTCTTCCTCCTACTCACCCTTACTACACTTATTGGCTGAAGTTGATCAAGACCTCATTTGCTTGTGCATATTGCCCTAGTTTTCTGAGTTAAAACAATATTCTCTTGAGTCTGCCCCATTTGACCTCTTTAAATCCATTAACCGTGACATATAACATGATGGGTATTGGGCTTACCTCTGCTGCAATCCATAGGTGACTTCTGGTGCTAACATTTCTGGCGTCGTTGCCGGGGAACGAATTGAAGACTTTTCCCTGGGTAGAATGACAACGAACTTCTGATTCTGAAGGTGCATCAGATATCAAAACCATTGAAGATTGCATTTGCACCTGGCGTCTCCACTGTGTGGACTCCACTATTTCGGTTGTGGCTGCCTCTAGCACACCCAGAGAACTTTTTCGAGAAGGCTTTTAGCAACCGCTTTCTCAGCTTGAAAGTTCCCTGGGAGATTGACAACGATCAGACCTTGTCTTTGATGGTACATTTTTCTCTTGATGTCTTTAGGCTATGCAGTGTTCCTGAGCTACTCCTATTGCTTCATGGATCCGACGTCCTTCAAGAAAACTAAATTGTTCTTTTRAGATGGATTCTAAAAGGAGTGGCTTCAACCTATGGGCTATGATTTTGGCTATAATTTTGTAAATACAATTGCAAAGTGAGATAGGTCAGAAGTCATCAAAGGACTAGGGATCATCCACCTTAGGAATGAGGGCTATAATGGTAGTGTTGAGAGGACTATGTATTTTGCCATTTATTCTGGATTCCTCAATGACTTTAAGTAGGTCTGCTCCGATAAGATAAAAAAAGCCCATGTAGAATTCAACTGACCATYCGTCTGGACCTGGACTTTTATCCTTTTGAAAGCTTTGAAGAGTTTCCTTCAACTCAGCTTCAATGACTTCTGCATAGAGATCTCGGTTCCCTTCCTCATTCACAAAGATGGGAAAGTATAAAACCAATCTTATGATMTCAACTATGTTCACTCTCCTGTCCRCTTTGAATAAGGACTGAAAATGGATTTTCCCCATATTCACTAGCCCCTCAAAAGAAGTAACTGATTTTCCCTCCTGCTCCTTTAAGCTCCAAATTGTGTTGGTTGCTTTCCACCCCTTGGCATAGGCATGTAAGAATTTGGTATTCTCATCCCCATTCTCTAGCTAGATTGCTCGACTTTTAAGCCTCCAAGTTGCTTCTTGAACTGCCATCAATTGTCTATGTCTTACCTCAAGACTCTTCAAATTTTATCGGGAGGAACCTGAGGAGAACCCAAAATCTGTATTTTGATAAATCACATCCARCTAGGCCTCAATACTTTTGATTTCTCCCTCGCCTTCTTTTTGTTTTGTTTTTTCCCAAGGAATGACCAACTTTTTGATTCTTTTTAGATTTGTCACAAATTGGATGGCAGCCGRAATTTCCTCTGAATCCTTTAAATGAATCCAGTTAGACTTGATCAGCTTTTGAAAACCCTCATCCTTTAACCAAGTAGATGTGAATTTGAATGGGGAAGTCGACTTTTGGGGACCACCTTCAAAAACTAACCAGACTGGGGAGTGATTTGATTCACCTCCACTCCCAATCCATTGACGGAATTGGAAAGGAAGCATCGACAAAGATTCTGAGATCAAAAATTGGTCTAATCTTTTGGTGACATGAGCCTACCCAACCCTCATATTCCTCAAGGTGGGAAGAAGCTTAATTGGTGCTATATCAATAAATCCATTGGAAGACAAAAGATGTCTGAAGTACGCTGCTTGAGGGTCAGGGTGTGCCGAGGGACCCCAACTTTCAACTTCCACCAATGAGAAATTGAAGTCCCCTCCTATTATTAGATTTTCAACCTTCAATAGATCTTTGCTAAACAAAGAATCCCAGAAAGGAATCTTGTCCGATTGTGGCCCATAAACATTGATTATTCTGACCTCCAGGCCAATTCCTTCCACCTGGACATCTACCCCCAAACAAGAGTCAGAAGCCCAAGAATTCAAAAGCTTTATACTTCTAGAACACCATCCAATGACTAGGCCTCCCGAGCATCCAATCCTAGGAAAATCCATCCTGAGAAAAGAGTAGTTAGAGTCTTGGTGGCCAAGACTTCATCCGCTAAAGTTTCTTGAAAAAGAACTACAACAGGCTGGTGTAGGGATACCAACCTCTTCAAGGCAGATTTTTTTGGGGGACTTGCCAAACCCCTGCAATTAAAGGAGAGGAGTTTCATGGGGGAACTCCTACAGGGACTTTTCCTGCTCTAAGAGCCTCGAGAATAGACCTTTGTCGGCCTGAAGCAGTATCCACCAGTGCACGAGATTGAGCTATTGAAATATGTGAAGTTCTACCTTGACCCTTTTTTGTCTTCAGAGATTCTGAGTTAGGGCCCAGACCCCTAGAGTCTTTTGTGGGAATGGAAATCGATCTGTTGCGAAGTTGGAAACGAATGGTCGAATCCTCAAAACCATCAAAAAAAGGTTCTTCAGAAGACCAGGATACAGGGGATCCAGGAGGAGAGCCCGAGTGGAGAGAGCAGTCAACCAGTAGCGGATGAGGAAAAAGAGATGAAGTGGAAAGTGGTTTTAAAGTCACAGTATTTGGAAAGGGGAGGTCCCGAAAAGAGGGGTTACAGTCCCTTATAAGGAAATTGAAAGCTTTAATCATACCATTTACTAGACGGGGGATAGAAAATTGCATACCGAAAAGATTGTCGATTAGTTGTTGTGGTGCTACTGCCGAGCCAAAGTCTGTACTCGCCTCATCCCCTAATACCGGGACAAGAGCTAAAGTATCCCCCACCCGAACAGTCTTGTCCATCTGACGAAATAATCGGGAGAACTGTTGGGTTGATAGACTGGGTACTCATTGAAGTTGACACTGAAGATGAAGAGTTTCCCTCGTTATCCTCCTGACGCTCTTGAATGGGCCTGGTCACATCGGAAGAATGAGAGCCAAAGCGCCCTCGAGAGGATTTTTTGCAATCCATAACAATATGCCCATATTCGTGGCATTTCCTACACCGAAAGGGCTCACCTTCATAGTCTAGGATTTGGACCCTTGTTTGTCCCAAATCAGTTAGGTTAAGGATTTCTCGGAGCCCTTCCTTGATATTTAGAGAGACTAGAATTCTTGCCATCGACATCTCTCCCGAATCTATGAATCCCATATCAACAACCAAGAACTACCCCCAAAAATTTCCGATTGCTTGAAAGCATTTTTCTGACGAAAGATGGGGAGGGAGGCCTGGCAATCGAACTCAGATTGGGATGGAGTCTAGGCGCTCACTTGCTGCATCAAAAGTGGGATTCCATAACTTCATTAGAACCAGAGAAGAATCAATTGACAGCTTTTTTGAAGCACGACCAATGCCTGTATGGGCTCTGCGAAGATAATCATAAACTGGCCTCTGGAGAGGCGAAAGATTCTAGGCTTGGGGTTGGAGGCGCACCCCAATTTGATTCAGCCCAGGCTCTCAATATCTTTTTGTTGAATTGTTGGCCATATGCTTTTCCAACTATTGTTTTATCTGCCATCGTTGCCACCTCGGACATAGTTAGGTCTTCGCCAAGAATGAAGCTAGAGTCTTCTTTGGAAGACCCTAGGCATTTGTTCCGTTTCCTATGTCTCGGCCCTGGAACACCTTGCAAATCATGATCCGATTCTAAGGAAGCAAATCGGCCTGACTCTCCGCCTATACCTGTATCCCATCCATTAAGGTTTGAGGGATGTAAGTGAGAGGCAACAAACCCTCCCACGGGTTCCCCAGAAGTCTGACCCGGAAAGAAACCATGATCTGCGTATGGGAAGTAGCAATCCGGTGGGGGTTCCTGACCCAAAGCTTGAGCGTGCACGAACCCTAGGTTTGGATCTTCAAAGGTCACTTTTGGCAAAAACTCAGGGTAAACCACCAACTCCCCCTAAACTGGGCAGGGCGTTGAAATCACCGTGGGATCCGGGAACGATCAGGAGACTGAAGCTGGGGACGGCGTAGAAAAGAAGCCGCAATGGGCAGGAGAGAAAGAACCTTCATAGGCCTTTAGAAGAGGGGCCGCAACTTGGAGCAGAGAAAGAATCGTGACCAAAATTTGTGAAACCCTTCGGCGCTAGAACCTCACCACCCCAAGCCTCCCTCCCCAACCACGAAAATGACCCCAAAGCTGAACCAGGGAATAAACCTGTTACCGCAGACAACCGTGAAAAGAGATCACTCTGGGTTTTCAAGGGAATTGTCGTTGACAACTGTACCGGTGAGAGATTTAGTGGGCTGCCAGCTGTCCCCATCCAAGGAAGTAACTCACCCGGATCTGGCTAGTAATCGACCTCTTCATCATAGGTAGCCATAGGATCTACCCTAACCGCTAACAGCTCTACTTCTAATCTGAATCATAGTCTCTCAGACTTTCTCCCCAACTCATTTGTCACATAATTAAAAAAGCTGTACCCTTAAAACAACGAAGATATTCCTGGTTTCTTTGGGGGTAGTTGTGGTTGATTCAGGTAAAAGAGTTGTCTTATTTCTGCTGGTTCAGACTCCAGAGACTTGTTTGAGTATTCATTATTTAGAAGAGTAGGCACTATTAGGAGAAATAAAATTCTTTTGAAACACCAAAATGAAAGGAAAAAATATGCGATGTGGTTATTATATTCATAATAAGTACTAGTAGCAAAGGGATAATTAAAGGATGCTGTTAAATCTTCATTTATTGTCAATGTATGTTTCTTAGCAAAAGCCTGTAAGTCTATACTCTTTCAAGTGGTACCAAATTCTGCATATGTCAGCACGTTCCGTATGTTTCCTTAACCATTTTTGAATCTGTCATTTTTGACTGAAGACAGGTTCTTCTTCTTGCCTTTTGGTTGTTAGTAATTGCATATCCTTGAATACATTTTATCTTTTATCTTTAGGAAATTAGGCTGGGATATTTGCTAGTATACAAGGATAGCTTCTGTTTACACAAATCTTGCAAGTTTGAATCTGTCTGGACCAGGTTTTCTTTGCAACTCCTATGTTCTAGTATTAGCATGATATTGCTTCATTTAACAGAGAAAAAGACAGGTAAATAGGAACTCAAAAAGGCATGCAAATACTTTGGAATGGTGTTAGTTTTATAAGGTTGAAAATGATCTTTTTGGCTTACACATTCAGTTACAAAATCACTTGCAGGAGGGAGCTTCTTCACCTGCAACCTCACGGCATAGCTCAGACTCGGCAGAGTTCTTATCATCTGGAAGCAGTACAGCAAACAACTTACCTAGACGACAAGATCCAGCAGGCTCTCGAGATGGCAGTATAACAAATAGGACTGGAAATGGCCAAGATTCATCTAGATCAAGTCCTTCATCTTTCAATGGAATGGGTACTGGAGCAATGATTAACCTCCAAAAACAGTGGCAGGAGCGATCAACTCAAGGTTCTCAAGGGAGCATAGAAAATGCTAACAGGGGTATGCATCCAACAGCTTTTATGAGAGGCAATGACCATTCTAAAGGTTCCTTGGAAGCTGCCGAGGCCACAATTCAGGAACTCCGTAAAGAAGCAATGATGTGGGAAAGGAATGCACGGAAGTCAGGTGCAGAGGTGGATACTTTGAAGCATCAATTTGCTGAACAGACAAAGCACTACTCTGATTTGAAGATGGAATATTATGCAGCACAATCGGAAAGGGACAGCTTAAAGTCAGAACTTGAGCAGTTGAAATCAGTTGTGCAGGCCTCCACAGAGAGAGAACATTCTCTGGACGAGGCAAGATTTGAAGCAGATGATGCCAAGCGTACAGTCAATGAATTGCAGGATGAGATAGAACACTTGAAACAATCCAATACTGACCTAGATGTACAATTGAGAAAGACACAAGACTCAAACATGGAGTTGGTTTCCGTTCTCCAGGAGCTAGAGGAGACGATTGAGCAGAAAAATGTAGAGATAGACAAGTTTTCAGAAGAAAGGGAAAAGCTTGATGATTTGGAAGGTTTAAGACAAGAATTAGAGAGAACAAAACTGCAAAAAGAGTCTGCCAGTGAAAATGGCAAGTTCATTGTTCAAAAATTGCAGGAAGAGGTAGAAATTGAGAAGGAATCCAATAACAGTTTGAATATACAGTTACAAAAGACACAAGAATCATATAAACATTTACTGTCTGTTGTTCAAGAACTGGAGGAAAGACTCGAGGAACAGGAAAGGCAGATAGAAGACCTTTCTAACTTTGAATCTTCTGCTGCTAGAGATGAAAATAAGTGTGGTATACTTGATGTCAAGGCTGAATGGATGCAAAAGCTTTCGTCCAAGGATGAAGAGATCCGGAAATTAGAGGCCCAAATATATCATTCTCAGATTCAGAAATCTTCCATAAATGTTACAGAATATAGTGATGAATCACAAGAGGATTTACGCAAAGCCCTGGAGATGTCTAGAAGAGAGATGGATGAGCTTGAGAGGGATTGCAAGGAGCTCACAGACGAAAATATGGAGCTTATCTTTAAGTTGAACAAATTAAACAAGATTTTGGAATCAAAGAACATATCCATTCCAGAGGTAGAAGATTACCGAAGTGTACAAAATAACTCCACTATAAAGCTCAAAGATGCTGCTGATAAGGCAACAAGTGTACAATGTGAACTTGATTATTCCTTCAAAAAAATCGCAGATCTTGAATCAGATAATAAAAGGATGAAGGATGGAATTTTAAAGGAAGCTGCAGAGAGACAGAATGCCGAAAGTCTAATAAGCAACTTGCATCAGATAAATGAAGAGCTGGAGAGAAGGATTCAAATGATGGAAGCTAAACAGTTACATGCCTTTTCACAGGTAACTGAGCATGATGAACATGTTTCTCAACTTCAGCACCAGCTAAATAGCTATGCCTATAGAGAAAAACATCTAGAAGGCACAATTCAGCAACTCGAGCATGTAAATTTGGAGCTACAGTCTGAGATTCAGAATTTGAAGGAACAGCATACCAATAAATCTGATATACAAGAATTGGAGATTCAGTTATCAGTGCTTACAGAAGAAACCCAAGCTTCGAGATCCTCAAAGCATGAACTTGAGATGCAAGTGTCAAACTTACAAATGGAGAAAGAGGACCTGGAACATAAGCTGGAGATTACACAGGAGGAAAGCAAGGCTTCTACAGTACATTTGGATGAGCTTGGTCGAGAGTTGGCAAGGCTAACAGTTAGCTTGGAATCCCAAATGTCTGCTAAAAGGATTATTGAAAAGAAAGCCATGGAATTCGAAAGCAACAAAGAGGAACTTGAGAGTCATTTAACGGATCTTGAGGTGGAAAATGTGCAATTATCAGAACGCATATCAGGACTAGAAGCACAATTGAGGTACATAACAGAAGAGAGGGAGTCTTACAGACTAGATGTAGAAAATACTAAATCTCATTGTACTGATCTGCAGAGTGATTTTCATAGGCTTGAGCTGGAGCTTAGAGGAGAAACCTTGGAACTGCAGAAGAGTTTACATCAATCAGAAGATAAGTTCTCGGGGGCTTTAGAAGAGATGGAATCTTATAAGAGAGAAAATCGATTGCTGCAATTGAAGCTGGATAATCTGATGAAAGAATGTGCTGAATCAAAAGCGAAGCATGAAGAGCAAACTTTTGAATTGTATGTTTCTCGTGCCAATCTAGAGGAGCAGTTAGAGGAACTGACTGAGAAGTTTTCTTCTTCCACTAAACAAGTTAAGTCATTAGACTCAGAATTGGAAACTTTGCAGAAGGAAATGGTTGAGAAAGAAAGAGTCTGGTCTGTTGAAATGGAGGCTCTTCAAGTATCCAGTAAAGAGCAGGAACAAAAAGTAGTAAGAGCAGAAGCAGCATTCAGTCAAGTTCAGTTGGAAAAAGCGAGCACAGTAGAAAGCTTACAAAATGAGGTGCAGCGCCTTACAGAGCAGATGTCATCAACATATGATGAGAAAGAGAGTATGGCCACTAAGGCTCTTATTGAAGCATCAGAACTTCGAGCAGAAAAGGTGAAATTGGAAGATGCTCTTCACCAAATTCAAGTGAAAGTTAGACAGTGTGAAATGGAGCTCACATCTGTAAGGCAGGACTATGAAAGTAAGCTGCAGCTGTTGATTCTTCAGCTCAGTGCTTCCAAAGTAAAGGAAGAAGAGATGAATGCTAGGCTAGAGGATATGAAGCTTGGTGAGGCAAGTTCTAGGGAAAGAATTCAAGACCTGGAAAAGATGATTAAACTTGCTGAGACCGAGAATCAAAAACTCCAAGAAGAACACGATGGTCTTATGAGTCAGGCCCATGAAGTGGTCAATCTAAAGGCTGAAATGGACATTCTGAGAAGCACAATTGAGGATGTTAGAAAAGAAAAGTCTAGATTGGAAAGTTCTCTGCACTTCATAGATGCTGAACTTGGAAGAGTAAAGGCTGAGAAAGCTTTGTTAATAGAAAAACTGGAGACCATGAAAGCAGCCATTTCTGAACGGGAAGAAGTCAAGCGTTCTAAGGTAGCTTTGGAAGAGAAGCTTCTTCGCTTGCAGTCAGAACTCAGTACAAAGGAGGCATCATTTGCTCATGAAGCTGAGCAGAAGAATGAGTCAATAAGACTTAAAAGGCTAAACAGTCAATTTCAACGCAAGCTTCAGGATCTACAAGAGGAGCGAGAGGAGTCTCAAAGCAAAGTAAAAGTACTTGAGGAAGAGCTACAACTAAAGGCAGATGCTTTATCCAAGGCTGAGCAGAAATGTTTTGGCATGTCAATGAGTAAAGTGGAACACACATCACCTTCTCGGGATTCAAAGGAGGTGGTTGAACTCCGCAATAAGCTGCGGTTTGTTGAGGCAAGTTAAATAGGATTCAACATTAAATCAACTTTGGTTGATAATTTGCACTGCACACTGAAGAATATGAATTCCATTCACAGTTGTGTAGTTTAAGACTTTCGTATGGTGAAGAGAAATTGCTAATTTATATTTCTACTAAGAAAGATTTATTTAATATACAGGGTGAATTGGAAACTATTACAAAGGAGTTCGAGGTAAAAGAGAGAGATCTTGATGCTAAGATTGAATACTTGGAAAATATTAACCGACAACTTACACAGGCCCAAAAAGAGTTCAGTACAGATAAATTGCAAGTAGAGGTAATAGTTAGTCTTCCCTTTTCTGCATGCTTTTTTGTATTATTAAATCCTTTGCATTGTTCTCTGCACTATGTCTTTTACAAAATATCTGTAGTGATATAGAAGCTAGTGACTAGTCAGTTTGCGACTCTAAAAAAATTCTTAAAAAAGGTTATGAAGATTCAGGTTAAGGAGCTAAATTTCAAAATGCTAATTCCAATATATATATTAGTAACATTTCACTTAGTGCCACTGCCATTTAGTATCCTGACTGGTTGGCAGTTCAAATAGATTATCGACGACCTAGAAAATTCTCTATATAAATGGAACAATTCTACTCCATACATTTTTCATCATTTTAAGAGGTTATAGTGTTGGTTAATGAAATCTTTGTTGCAGCTATTTTGCTAGCTTATTGTAAATTGTTGAGAATTGCCTGAGACAATTGCAGTTTCTGGTACCCAGACTGGGTATTGCATATAATTTGGCTAGATGCCCCATATCCTCCTCCAAAGTCATCTATATTAAACCATGAAGCACTGGAAGTTATCCTCTTCAAGATGGAGCTTCAATAGAACCTCTTTATCTTGGAGATTTGATTGTCACTGCCAAAATGACTGTTGGATCATACTTT
>JASDQU010508559.1:22812-36967 GCA_032191745.1 Picea mariana | reverse complement strand
ATATCCACCACAGTAGTCTTCATCTACTGTCATACAGTCTTCATAACAAACATCTGATAGCAACCTGCATAGAAACAATGTTATGATATATACTGAATTATTTGGGCCAATCTTTCACTCACATCTGTGAGCTCTGAAAGAATATCTGCCTCACGAACAGTGGAACATATCCACCGCAGCGGAAGCGTGGTGGGCCCATAACCTGTTAGAATATAGAAGATGGTGTGCTCGTTTTACCATTGACGATACCCTCGTCACCCAACCATAGGCCGAAGCCACCCTCCGAGCACCCTAACCTTGACTGAGAATTACTCCGGAAGCAAACCCTAGGCTAGATAGCCAAACAAGGTGTAGCGCATCTTCCTCCAAGGATAGCGCACCAACGATAGCCAATCAGATAGTCCAAACCCTAGCCAAGAGATAGTCCAAGCCAACATTGAAACTGCTAGTTGCAGTAGCTGCACTTGCAACTCTCCTCCACACGTGCGCACCAAACTGTGAACTGCAGTGCGCACCAAACTGGGAATTGCAATTCTGAGATGCTGTCAAATGAGAAATGGCGCCCTGTATTTATACTGGATCTGCCAGATTTGCTGGGGCGACTTCTTCTGGATATGTGTCTGTTCAGTATATTATTATTATTTCTGGCCGACTTCTTCTCTTGGAGGCTAATAACCTAATATAAATTATTTTCTTGAGCCAACAATTCTAGGGTTATTAGCCAGCTCATTAGGGTTTTCTCTTGCTTTCCGGAGTCTTCTATTCTCGTCAGGTTCACACATGGAGGTAAATACCTCCCACAGCTACCATAATATTAACAGGCGGCCGGCCTGTTCTTGGCTGTTTGTATGGCCCTGCCTCCTGCTGATCTGTACAGCTGAGTTCTGGCTGTTATGGTGAGGCCGTACGACCCTTACTCGCCCCCCTTCAGCTCTGTATGGCTTGGCTCTGATATGGCCTTTTTCTGGCAGCTTAGTACGGCCTGTTCTGGGCCTCCTCCTTGCTGTGTCCAGCACCTTGAAATCGCCTTCTTCAGCTGCTGTCAAACTCAGCCCAAATCAACCCCTCTTCCTCAGCCCTAAGTGCCCTCCTTCAGCTCATGTAAGAATGAGCTCTCTTGTGCCCTCACCCAACCTTTACGTTTTGACTTCACCTTCCTTCTGTCTTGAGATTTGTGCCCAGCAAAGCCTCCAACGGTCCAGATTGAAGCGCCCCACTAGCCTGGGCCCCATTTAGCACTCAAGCAAAGCGCCCCACTAGGCTGGGTCCCACTCAGCACTAAAACAGAAGCTTCCAAAGTAATCTTTAGAAACTGGGTTCCAAAAGTCAATGAAAAATCAGAAATTTGATTTTTCATACTTTTCCTAAGTTAGACTTAGGCCAAAAATAAATCAGTTGTCCTGGGTTATGTTTAATGTCCCCTGCATGCCTTGGACACTAGGCAAATGCATGGACATCTTCTGCTGCTACAAGTTTAACAGAACCAACACTTGAACTTGAAAGGAACACTTAATCAAGTCGCTAATAGCTATGCATGAAGAAAACCCAACTTCATAGAACATCCACCAAAGACAAGAAAAGCATCCTCAAATGATCTCACCAACTAAAATGTTTAATCCTCTATCTAAAGCACCAATCCAAGACAAAATGCTCCAAGAAAATTTCAGAAATTTCAAACTTCCTAAGGGATTTCTCCCTCAAGTTGTTGTGTCCAAATGAGAGGAATTGCCTCTCTATTTATAGAGGGAAAGGGTCAACTTCCTCTTACAATAAAATATTAATATTTTAAGCTAAAATACCCTAATATAGCCTATGGAGGGGAAAAAGGCCCTCTTCAACAATTAATTAACCTAAAATAATACAATTTGGGGGCATTCATGCCACATGTACAATATCCAAGGGGTATGAGCCCTGAAATATGATCAATCTCCCTTAATGAGAGGAATAAGAGGAATAAGAGGGCATTGGCGCAGCATCCAGCATTCAAAGGCCCTTCAACACTCAAATCCCATCAYAGGAAATGCAAACCTGCCACTGAACTCGAAGTGTCGTTTRTCAAGTATATAAGTGGTCCTTAGACAATGGAATCTTCCTCTAAATCCTCCAATACACATGTCGGCTCAACATTATTTCTGTTGGTTACTTCAAAGTGCCATCATAGGTCRGCCCCAATTAATCCCACAGGTCGGCTTGGTTCAAATTTTCTTTTGTAGATCGGCTCACATGTACACAAAAATATAGCAACTCACCAAGTATTTATCCAACATATCAAATTCTCTGAAATTTACCTTGTRCGCTGGCCCTCATCTGCTCTTTGATGATGCACTGTGAAGAGGAACAAACAAATGTAGAAACACTGCCTTCTAAATCACAGCCTTTTTTCAAATACAAGTCCACTAAGACCATTTAATGTAGTATCCATTCTCAGCTGGTGTGGCTTCAGAAGCATGATGGCTATGCTTCACTTGTAACTGAACAACAAACTCAAGTAGCAGCATAGCGTACTAGAATATGTTCAATCCGAGACCTCCAAGAACATGCTTCTCAAAAAGTTTAATTTGCACCTGTTCCCAGCTATGCAAAAATGAATTGGAACTTTGACCAGGTCTGCTCAGAAAGCACTGTTCCAGCATGCTAAACAACTCTTGATTTAACAATACTTTGTGTCAGAAACAAGATTGAAGATACAGCATGGCCAATACACACACTCAGAGCCTGCAAGCCCAATCCAACAAGAATATCTTTTATATCTTGGAGTTTGTTGTTAAATTAAATTAAAAAGTACCAAGGACAAGTGTTTCTCATTACCTAAGCCACTAGGGGTGAGAAAGTGTCCAATGTGGTCCCTAGTGCATTAATTTCATGAGATGTGAAATTAAAAGTGACTTTATGATAAGTTAGTGAAGTGGGTGACTAAAGGGTCTCTTAATCACCACCGTTGATCTAATCTATTCTCCACCGTTAGATTAGATGACTCTTCAACTTCCCTCATTGGGTTGAATTAGGGAAAGAGGCGCCCCATTCTTTTGGCATTCTTCATGAGACTTGGAGAGCAAAAGAAATAGAGAGAGAGTCGAGCTGAGGAGAAGAAGTCCATTTGCAGACTAGAGCACGCATCCAAAGGTTGTTTCTGAAACGCAAATCGAGGAGGGAAAGTACACCAGTGTACTGAGTCTGTACTGTACGGATTCTAGGCAGACCATACAGCTGATACTTGGCACAGAAATTGAGGAAGTGGACTATGATTTTCTGAGTGAGACAGGCACAGAAATCGAGGCAGATTAGTCATAAATTTCTGGAAAATTATCTCAGCAAGCAGGCACAATTTTTGAGGCAGACCGTACAGCATTTAATGCTGTGACAGCCATACTGTGTATGGATTTCTGGGCACAGAAATCGAAGAGCTGATTGACGCGATTTCCTAGGCTGTGTGGGCACATAAAACGAGATAAGTCTGAGTTTTATTTGCTGAAGAGCACCGCTGTAAGAAAAATTCTTCCTGAGCTCTGAATAATAAAAGCCTCCCCTCTCTCACTGGTATTCCCCTTGCAGGTTTTTCCAGGGTCTTGATTTTGGACCAAAAATCTGTGTTCATTTTCTGGGTGTGTTTTATTTCTGAGTTATTTGCTGTAGAAGACTTCATGTGTTTCAGTTCATGAGTTAAATATTTTCTGCTAACTAAAATGCAGCTGAAAATTGCAATGTGGGTTGGGCATTTAAACTATGTTGTCTCATTGAGACTTGAAACCAGGTTGGGGTCTGAAATTTCTACATATGTAACTTCCCAAAACCTTAAAGCAATGGTTGACTGGGTTGGCACTGAAGGTGTAAGTATAACTATATATAGCTTGTTCTCACTGCTCAACAGCAATGCCACTTCTCTTTCATCAGGATCATCTTCCCAGAGATAAATACAATTGCAGGAAAAATAATATAGGCAGCTCTCCGTTAATCTATCATCAGCAAGCTGGCAATGAAAATGCCGTTTTAGGGGATCATCTGACTCTACACTTACAGACGTTTCCAATGTTTTAATGTTGCAATCGGAAGTTTCAGCACAATTTGTATATGGATGCTTCACTTTATTGAAATTTATCAAGCCCATCCTGTGTGGAAGCCAATTGTGTCATGCCATTTTTTAGGCTGTTCACACACAAAGAGCTTGAAGCATCTTGAGTTTGTTCAAACTCTGCATCAAAAACTCCAACTTCATCCAAAGGTACAACCCTTCTTTTACTCAGAGTCTGAGGAAGCCTCCCACCACCTGCATCTCTGCCAAAATGTCATCTGTACGAGACAGTACTGTGTGTCCCATTTTTGAATCTTCTATTGCATATGAATCTAGAGAGCCATGAGCATTTATGGCTGGATCCATGAACTATGTTGACGTTTTCCACTCACTTCATTGAAATTCTCAAGCACTAAATTAGAATCACCATTTGCATTGTCATTATCTGCATCTGCATGGAAAATAGTTTGTTGATCTATAGAACTAGAGGAATTAGATGAATAGTGGTCATCACTACTAGATTCACTGTCAGATGATGAAGCTATAGAGTATAATTCCAGCAAAAGCTGCATGAATTTTTTCTCCAGATTTTGGCGGCAATGTAGTACAGAATGAAAAGGAACAAGATTGAATTATTTCCTCAATAGTCCTTAGTGAACCAAAACTTTCACCCAAGCACATTTCTTCATTTGCCACGATACCAGGTACACACGAACTGTGTACCAGTGGCCACCAGTAAAAACTTTTCTGCTCTAACCCAATTTCATCTGTGTCATGCCTGCCTAGCTCTGAATTCTGACCTGTATCTCTAAGCTTGTAAACAGGTCTTTGATAGATAGAAGAAATATCATTGTCCTTTTAAGTCAAACTTGTTGCTAGAACTYGTTGAGCTGCGCAGACTGAGCACCAGATGACTGCACTTGCTGATGTTGCTGGATAGGTAARTGGCAGCTGACATAGATTTTGACTGTAATCCAAAACCCAGACCAACTTGCTGTTGCTTTAGTGAAGAGTTCTTCTTTTTCTTTTTATATAGGGAAAACCTTGAAGGAGAGTTCCTTGTGTACATTGGGCAACTGCTGAACAATGTAGGMATAGMAGGYATATCCTTCAAGGGTTACCTCAAAATGGTGGGTAACAGGACATAAGCATGGACAGCCATATGACCACTGTTGGTCGCCGAACACATTTTAACCTCCCTGACCATTTGCAACGTCAAATCTGGACATATGTTTCTATAAGGGGAACACTTTATGCTGTRATTAGGCCAAAATATCAATCAGTATTAACTGCTGTCTGCTTAGAGTGTTAGGACAGGCCTGGAATAATGCATAACATCTCTCAATACAGAGCCCCTCTTGACACAAGCAATCTCTGTGAAAAAGGACTGAACTCTTCAGACAACACTATGCCAAAATCTTTGATCCAAAATCTCAGCTTGAATGAATATCTTAAAATGCCGAGGTATTTTTAGGGGTAACAGTCTCATGGTCCTCTTTCAGGTCTGCTATCTTCTTGTCAAGCTTCTGTATTTTCTCTTTCAAGTGCCGATTCTCCTCTTGGATCTACATGTTAATGGCTCTTAGGTCTTCCAACCTTTATCTTTTTAGTGCTTTACCCATACCGAGTTTTTCTTTCTCTTAAAGCGCTGGGAGCTTCTTCAAGGTCATGGATTCAACTGCACTGATACCAATATGATCTGTAAACAGGTAGGCCTCTGGCCTGTCTGTTTCGTCAACATGGATCTTCTCTGCAGAATTAAAAAATTGCTGTCAATGCTGAGTTCAAAACTCTGTTTATTAAAATATTTAAGTCCTCAGGCAACAAACAAGATGCAACGAATTCCATGCTTTTTATTGACATCATGGTGGCCACACAATGTGAAATATGTATGTTTATGCACGCATACATGGGTGGCTGTAAGTGATAACACTCCACACAGGCTTGAATAATGTATGACTGGGAGGTTTGAACAGGCCACACATAAGCTGTGAGCAATTTAGTAAACACAGGGTTTGAGGGCAAGTTGATGATATGCAAATTGAGGTATAATGCCAACCAATCACCACGAGTGCTGTTGGTGATACTCCCAACAATACAATCAAGAGATTTTGATGCCTGTTACATGTGCATGCACAGCGCATAAGCCRCATTTCATTCCAGCAATTCAGTGAAAGGGTAATTGGGCGGTAGGAAGCCGCCAGCGATTTAATTAAGGGGAAATTGATGCCAAACATGCTGTAGTATGTGGTTACATAGCAGAAGAACATCACACAGAGATTCAATTAAAGGAGAGAGTGCACAGCGCTGAGCTAATACCCATAGTCTAAAACAGGCAAGTCCAACCTGCTATATTCAACCAGTGATTCAACAAATTAATAATAGTGCTGTTACAGGTGAATTACACAGTGCACAAGCTATAATTTCATACCAGTGAACAGAGCAACCAATTTTAGTGGGTAAGGGATCGATTGGGCAGTTGGGATCACTGCTGTTACTGCTGTTATTCAACATCCCATTGAATTAACAAGCATGAGAATGCAGTATAGGCATGTAGTTTCTAACAGCCAGCAATTCAATCAAGCCAACAATTAAATTCTCAGCCAATTAATTAAACCAGTGATTCAATCAAGCCAACAATTAATGTGCTCAGCCAATTAATTAAACCAGTGATCACACCAACAGGGAATTGATTCAAACGCAGGGGGGATCGATTTTAATGCTGTGAGCGTTGGGAGTAATTACCACCATAACTAATCAAGCACGTGGAGAACTCAATCACGCATCATAAACAACAGAATTTACCCTGGAAACCCAAATGGGAAAACCAGCAATTTATGGCTTTTCTGTTTATGCTAAGGAATTGTTGCAAACTGGAGCTATGCACTCTCAATTAGAGAATTCATGTATTCTTACTCCCTGGTGGTATTTTGCAGATTGTTTTGTCTCCGAGACAATCTTTGTTATCTGTGGACAGGCTCGAAATCCTCTTCATCCTCAGATCTATGAACAGATTACGTTATTCCCAAGTCTTTGGGTTTCTGCTACTGTGCCCTTCTTCCAAGCTTCATTCTTTTCAATCTCTTCGGTTGTTTTTCCATCAAGCAAACATCCTCTATTATAATGTTGCCTTGGAATGCCAACCAGCAAGTGGTTTGTTCCATCTTGTAGCCAAAATGAGACCTTTGACCTTTGTGTTCAAGTTGATTGCCAACGGACCATTGACTTCAAACTTTGCCAATAATTTTCCCTTTTACAAAGTTTAGAGGGGTTATTCTGGATCCAATTCGGATCACAAATTGAAAGAGGCAGCTATGAAATTTGCAATCATCTTTGTATAGAGCCTATACAAGGGAGTGCTACCACCGTTATTTTTATGCTAATGTGCATTGTACACTTCATTGCATCGCAAGCAGCAAATAAATGCAATTTTTCTGCTTGAATTCCAATGATGTGAAAGGTTGAAATAAAGCAAACTGTTTGAGCAACCTTATTCCATAAACATTAATAGGTTTAATGTTCTAGATGGATGCAAGCTAGAACGCTACTACTTATTGTAGTGTAGGGGTGATTTGTGTAATTTTGAAATATAATATAGAGACTATGCCCATACAACATGGATGGAATTTTGGAAACCACGTGATGAGTACCATACAACTATGCAAATGCACAATGTGCATTGAATCACTAGCAGACATTCTACAAGTGTTTATGTACAAACTCTCAGGACGGGAAGGGTAACATTAGCCAATCTACTTGAAACAACATATGTCCATGACATGGAAAATTTTAGGGGCTAAATTTTGCCCATGGTCTAATTTTCCATGCTTTTTCCCAAAAAAAGATTCATCAATTTCCATTTTTTCTAAAAATGATTAGCCCAAATTCTATAGGATAAAATTATTTTATCTTAAAAGTCGCCAAAATTTTATAGAAACTAATATAAAATCCTTAGAAATTTGAATATTTTTACAAAAATATTGCCAAACATTTTACAGTTTGCATATTAAGGACTAGTAATATTCACCAAGGTTTCTACACTTTAATATAAATTTATATCCTTAAAATACTCCTTGGTCCATGAAAAAGAATTCAAATGTTCTAATAGATGAACAAGGTAGAAGACTTCTACTCGATATAGCTTGAAATATGGTTTACACTAACGTTTCAGCATAAGATTGATATGCCTCCACAATTCAGTCACTTGGCCCTTCAACATTTGGTGAACATTTGAGGGACAACTTGCATGACAGTATTAATTTTGCTCTTGAAAACTTTGGAAAATCAATGTTAGTTCATGTCGGGTAAGGGTGCAATCAATGTTAGTTCATGTCGGGTAAGGGTGCAATCTGTTAACCCATACTCCTCTTAGTTATGATATTTTCCTTACAATTAAATGATTTGTCTGGCTGATACTTTCCCCCCTGATCATTAGCGCACAAGGCTGCAAAAGCAAAACTCGAGTCTATCAGATCAAGAGCGTGAACTTCTGTCAAAGCTTGCTTCTCAGGACTTGCTCCAAAAAGAAATTGAGAAGCTACGGGAGGTCATCTTTCTGCCTTTTAACTCTAGAGTTTACATTTTAGTCTATACTTGTTTGCATTTTAGGCTATAATTTCTTGCTTGTGGGCTTTATTTACAGTACCTTTTAATTCCCTTAATTTTCATCTTGTATTTTCTTTCAGGTTAATAAACAGTTACACACTCAACTTTCAAGATATAGAGAAACAGTAAAGTCAGGTGATATTCTAGATAGAGTTCTCGCTTTGGAAACTGAATTGGCAGAGGCATTGGAGTCAAATGCCATGTACAAGTTACAGCTCAGGAGGTAAATTAACATTTGATTGGCACTGTTTAATAATTGGATGCATGGTTTTCCTACTTTTGACCTGACAACAAGAAACAAATAATTATTGGCAGTGCATAGAGAAAAATCTACCTCTAATGAGTAAGTTCCACTTTGTGAATGGATAAGGTTGGTTTGGCTTCTGTTTTTAATGGTACTACACTTGGATTCTAACCATGCCAAAATGATATAATGACTTGTGGCACTTGTTCTACTAGATAAAATAAAAAGCCTATAGCTGGGTTTTGTGTAGTTTGTTCACCTGGTTTATGGGTTAGAGCAGGGATAGGTCAAACCTGTATTACCAGGTTCAAATTCATCTTTGAATTTAGCAAACAATAAAATTGTTTTAAATTTGGGGACCTTGAAAAAATATGGCCATTAGACATATAGTTGGACCATTTCGTTGAAATTTGAAAAGCTGCCCAAACATGCCTAAAAATGCAGAAAACATGCCAAAAATGCAGAAGAAATTTCACCTGGGAGGGTTTCATGGGTTTGGTGAAAATATGAACGTTCATGCCACCCGGTTAATTTCTCTTGTGGTTCATGATTGGTTTCTCTTGCATGCTGTCTTTTCCCTTATTGTGCTTTATTTAATTATATAGTATCTCTCCCTTCTTTTGGGCAAACTAGGGTTTTCAAAGTTAGTTAAAGGATTAAGAAATCCTTTCCAAAATAAATCAGCAAATTTTATATTTTTGGAACAAATGCATCTAATATTTCGTTAATGCCCAAAATAGGATACATATACAATCATACATTTCCAGCTAAATTAAGAGCACGCTCACTCATGTTTCCTACACGAGGAGAGTGAGCATGTCTGCTTTTGCTCCAACTTTATGGGGTATATCTTGAGTGAAGTTATAATATACTTTATGCCCCAATATAATTGAAGTAATTGTTAGTGGAACCCTCTTATTTTTTTCACTACTTAGTATTACGAAAGAATTAAGCAAAGAAGTATCTCATTTTTTTGTGGGACCTTTGCACTTCCTGCACCCACTAAAATTCTCAAAGCGACAAATACTATTCCATTAAGAAGGAAATGACAACCGTGCCAATTATTGTTAACTTTCTAAAAAAATTCCTAGATGAACCAAATTGTGATCCTTCAAAATAATGAGAATTCACTACATAAGATGCAAGGACTCCAAGAAAATTTTGATGAGGTTTTAGTGAATAAAGATGAAGAAATTTCTTGTCTTAAGATTTATAATCAATGCATGCATGCTCAAAACAAAATTTTTCAGTACAAAAACAGATAAATTAAATTTGAAGTTGCAAGATATCAACGATCTCAAAAAAACTTCCACAAAGATCTATCAAAAAAAAATGAAGAAATTTCTCTCTTAACGAATCATAGTCAAAGCATGCTTGCACAATTTAAGTGTTATCTTTTGGGGTTACTCCAAAAGTGTTTTCACCTACTTAGGAGAGCACTAGGTCTCCTAATGACTTGGTGATGCTTCATGCACATATGGTTGGCTTAGTTTTGGTGGATGCTTGACCTTGGTTAGAGTACTAGCATAGCACCCTTACCTAGGAGGTTGTTATCCTAATCAATCAACATATGATTAATTCATTGGGTGCACACTATGTGGTGAGTTGGTTGCTTGATTAGGAGTGGAACCTACCTAGGAGGAGTTTTAGGTACTTGGATGAGGGCACTTAGCCCTAAGAGCTTTGGGAAATGTGATATACACCTTGGAGGTTGGACACTTTCTTTGAGGATGCTTGGGTTGAGGAGCATACTACATGGAGGTTGGTTGTGGACTCAGGCACATGTTGAGGAGAAGTCTTGGAGCATAGTAACCACATTGGCACACATGTTGAGGAGCGTTAGGGACAATAGGACACATGGCACCCATCTAGAGGAGGAATGCCTTAAATGAGGACACTTGGATAGTGAACCACCATGGAAGAGAGAGCATTGAACTAATAGCTTGTTAGAGAGCACACCATCTTGGAGGACCAGTGTTGAGCCCACGGAGGATCATGCTTGGAGGGTGTTTCATCTCGGGGGTTTGGATAAATCCTAGTGTGACACTTGTACAGCCTTGTATTATAGAACTCTCCACGTGGAGTTGCATTATTGGTTACTTGTGACCTAAATCCATGTTTTATGTTGGCCTCCCTTACCTAGTATATAATATATATAAAGTGATGAGAGAGCCTTTGTTACAACATACCATCATGGTACTCTTTATTCTATCTTCGTAATTGTCTTGAAGTCTTGTAGGGAGCAAGTCTTAGTGTTTACGATGTAAACCTTAGGAGAAGACATGGAAGAGAGAGTGTTTGGATGTTCTTGGATGTTGATGATTGCAGCGTCGTGCGACATTCTCTAGGTCGTTCTCCTCTAGACCAAGTTGAGTCGATTTGTGAGAGGGCCCATGTGATGGGTGTGTCGTTCTCCTCTGGACTAAGTTGAGACGATGTGTGCCCATGTGATGGGTGTGCGTCAGACTCTGGACTGAGTTGTGATGACATGTGGTCTCTTGTCTACTCCTCTGGACTCAATTGTGATGACATGTGGTCTCTTGTTTACTCCTCTGGACTGAGTTGAGATGACTTGAGATGGTCTCTTGCCTTGTACTCCTCTAGACTGAATTGAGTCGGCTTGAGATGGTCTCCTGCCTTGTACACACGAGCATGTTGCAAATGTCTTCACCAAACTGCTTGCCAAGACGAAGTCTGAGTACTTTAGTGAGAGACTTGGCCTGGTGATGAATGCCTCTGTAGCTGAGAGGGAGTGTTGATGATTGCAACGTTGTGTGACATTCTCCAGGTCGTTCTCCTCTGGACTGAGTTAAGTCAATTTGTGAGAGGGCCCATGTGATGGGTGTGTCGTTCTCCTCTAGACTGAGTTGAGACGATGTGTGCCCATGTGTTGGGTGTGCGTCAGACTCTGGACTGAGTTGTGATGACGTGTGGTCTCTTGTTTACTCCTTTGGATTGAGTTGAGATGACTTGAGATGGTCTCCTGCCTTGTAGTCCTTTGGACTGAGTTGAGTCGGCTTGAGATGGTCTCTTGCCTTGTACTCCTATGGACTTAGTTGAGTCCGGCTCGAGATGGTTCTCCAGATGGTACTCCTATGGACTCAGTTGAGTTAATATGTTGAGAGTGACGTCCTTGTGGCTGAGCACAAGTGGATGTGTCCTTAGTGGCTGAGCACTAGTGGATGTGTGAGATCACTTGCTATATTGTCAAAGAGTAAAGACTTTGGTAAAACCCTAATTTATGTTGTAAAGGGTACAAGTCGGCCCTATTGTTCCAATAGACACACCTTTTGTTGTGTCAGGTTTTGTATAAATAAGAGTGGATCCCCATTGTGGATCACACACTCTCACTTGTCATGTCATAATTTCAGAAGTTGAGGTTTGAAATTAGGGCGCACTTTCCTAGGCGCCATCTTACTCAGTCATAACAACACCCTCTTGTGTGCTAGGGTTTGGTGGTGGATGGTGGATCTTCTCTTGGAAATGTAGTAATAGGATTGTTGGGATTTTCCCTTGGTTGAGAAGGGTTTTCCCACGATACTTCTTGTGTTCTTGTGCATGGTTATTCTTCTTGTGATCTTGGTTTATTGCAGCTTGTGTATTGTTGCTACAGTGGTTATGGTTCAACTAATGATAAAATGAAATAAACTATGTGCATAGCTTAACCATCAAAATTCAACATTGGAGAGATTACTCTTGTGAGATGCATGATGATGTTGGGGTTTGTGCTATGCTAGCAAACCCTAGAGAAGAAAATAGTGCTAGAGTAGATGGTGCTTTGTCTTGTAGAGGTCGTGTCTCTTGTTGTGAAGCAAGATGAGGTAGCACTAAGGTTCCAAACCTTAGAGAAGACATGAAGAAATGAGCTAATGCCTTGAATGATATTGCAGTCTTGTTCTTGTGTGATACATGGAGGCTAGCACAAGATCATGGAGAGCCTAGCTTGATGAGTCTTGAGTTTGATGTGATATTTTGCTTAGAAGAAGACTAATTTATTGTACTCTTGATGTTCACTATAGGATGGACATGTAGACTTGGAGGCTAGCACTAGAGTTGTATTGTGCTAGGGTTTTCTAATGGTTTCCATAGCTAAATTTTGGAGAGCTTGACTTGTACCAATGTGTGATATGTTGTAGGTATGTACATGTACCCCCCCCCTCTCTCTCTCTCTATATATATATATATATATATACATGTACCCCTCTCTCTCTCTCTCTATCTATATATNATGAAGCATCCAAGCTGTCCAAATTTTGTTTACTTGCAGATTCAAATTTCAACTTATGTTATCTTCATGATTGGATAGATTCTAGCAATGTTATCAAAATTGGACTGGATTCGGTAAAACCGGTTGGTTCGACTGGTTTCAGGGCCATTCCGATCTAGTTTGAGGTTTTTGGCCGGTTTCGTACCAAACCGGTTGGTTCCATACGAAATCAACCGGCTTTGCATTGTGTTGTATGGAGTGGCTAGGGACCACCGAAACTAAAAATTAAAAAAATAATAATAATAAATTAAGTTATTTGTAAGCATAATACCTAACCCTAGGGCCCCGTTAATGCTATTTAAAGAGCCCCCCCTCCATTTCACCCACCCTTGTGATTAATGGTAATATTAAATTCTTAAAGTAAAAGTGACATTCTCYTTTATCTTTCATTTTCATCTTCTTACATAAATTTTTCACATTACCATTAATTGTTTTAGGATGTTTGAGAGTGGTTCCAACCTCTTTGGATTTCATATGGAGAAAGTAGAATTTTAGATAGTTTTGAATTTTAGAATTCAAAACTTAGTAGACTTAATAGTTTTTAGGATTGCAAAATTGGTAGGATTGCAACATTTCCACTGTATTCTGTCATGTATGAGAGTATGGAACTGAAATTTAATCAAGAACACCAAGCCCTTCATGTACATCGATGTTGGTGGCATTGATTGTTGAACCCCTTTGTCAAGACCCTAGTAAAAATGTACCCTTCACTCAAGAAAAATCACATTAGGCATGTTAAGCTTTTTCTATCTTATTTTAATGCTTAGAGGGTGATAGTGATGATGAGGATCCCAATATAGGCAATGATTTTGATAATATGTAGTTACTTGTTGTAGCATGAATTTTTTTGGACTTTAGAGGCGCCATTTAGAACCTCTTTGTTGATGAATTTTGGTTCAGAGATGGATTGCACTCGGTGCTATTTCGGTTATATGCACCCTTGCTATATACATGAGAAACTTTGCATATTTGTGTATAATGGTTTGGATTCATGTGGATGCACATAATTATATATGTTTTATTTTTATTT
>JASDQU010508559.1:2041-13206 GCA_032191745.1 Picea mariana | reverse complement strand
TACTAACTATAGCATGTGTGATGTGCAAAAGAGGTAGGTGGTTTCATAACAAGTTGCCCCTATTTAGTTTTAGATGTAGCATTCATTATATATATTTCATTATATGACACCGCCTAATTTTCATATAATGCACGATATGCTCTAAAAAACAAATAATCAATAAGTTCAATGTTTCATGTTGATTCAACACAAAAGGGCACAGGTTCAGTATATAATGAAATATTGAAAGAGTTGACTTTTTAATCTCTCACACACATATATAACCTTAATGACCTAAGTCAATATCACACCACCATCACTCCTTAAGTTTTGCTCTGGGGACAACAAAATGACATTTTGATAACCCCCCTTTACAACATTCATCCCCATACAAAGTATGCAATTTGATAAATTCGATATCTATCAATGATTTGGGGATGATGTCTTGAATATGATAATACTCCACATGAATATCACTAAATTCATATTAATTGTCAAAACAATGACAAGTCCTTACCATGATGAAGATCTATTGAGATCTCAATGAAGAGAAAATCTTTAGAACTAGAACCTCACAAAAACCTTCCCATGAACCTCTTTGGAATTAGCGAAGCAAACATGATTTGAAAGGGAGAGTGTTGTGTTAAAATTATAGTCTCGAAAACACCACCTTATGAATCTCTTTATAATCAATGAAACAAACATAGGTTTGAATAATATGCATAAATGGTCCAGGGACAATATTCAAGAATTGACAAAGATGATGGCAAAAGCATGTTGACGTTGAAAGTGATTGAATGAAGATGCCTATAGGAAGAGTGTTGATGATCAACAAAAATGATTTATGCAAGCAACTCAATACAATTTACCATGAGGTATTGGATCAAAACACTTAAGAAATGTTCATGACAAGATGATGTTCCCATCATAAAGTGTGCATCGGAAAGAAAGAAAGGGTGCCATCAAAATTGTCAAGAAGAGACTATTAATACAATGAGCTAATCATTAAAAAGAGAAATGGGGAATGTATGTTTATACAACGAACGAAAACTATAGAGAGGTTTCCCTTAAGCAAGAGTTTAGATGTCACTATGATCGATCATCAATCCATCCACAACTATTCTTGATAGTCGATACTAATCCAAAATTGTCCTTCTATGGCTATTAACTATTGATTTGTGTACAAAATTATGACAATAAGAATGCTGATACTTAGGTGAAGAGAGAAATGTCTCCAGTCACTATGATTAGGATGTTGATAAAACTTGGGTATGGATGGTGAGGAATCTTGGTTTCATTGATCAATAGGTGAGAGATAGTTTCAATTGATCAAAAGGTATAAGCTTTGGTCCTTGTGGATGCATAATAAAATAAGTAGGTGGTATGAGTTTTGTTTCTTATGAAGTGGTAGAAGTAACATGGGTTATACATATGACATTGAAGTTACAACATATCCAAGGCTTATTCTTGTTAGTCCTATTTCAAGGCTTATTGAATTAACAAGTAGTCAATCCATGTTTCCCAAGTCCATAACTTGTATAGCCCATCTAAAGAAGTAACTTAGAACCAATACCTTTTATATGCTTCGTGAAATTCAGAGGTGTTTCCACATAAATAACTAACATTGCAAGAGTAATTGCTTTAAAAGAGAATTGGATATCATATTGTGAAGTGTGAAGTACCTCTTCCTTCTTTTTAATATTCTTGAATTCACTTATATTTATATAATGTTTTAATTAAGGTCGTGGAAATTTTATATGGACTAAATAGTTGACTTTTGTTGTTACATAGCATGTTGCATACTATAATTCCAATAGCTAGATGGGAAGTCTTAAATCTTAGGTTATGATACAATATTGAATTTTAGGTGTAAACAAATGCACTGTACTATATGATTTCACACAACCTTGCACATGACAAAATATGCACTCAAAATAAAATAACCAATGAGCTCAATGTTTAGGGGTGATTTTATAGAGCATAATGCCCATATATAATGAGATACTTAAGGGATTGTAACCTTTTACACCTAAGGATTGTTGGGGCAAAGTTGATCAGACCAAGGTCCTTCTTAGGTTACCAACAAAAGGTATCGAGTAGTCTAGAGCGCTGCCATTTTCATATTCTCCGAAGAGAAGAAGTCTCACCCGAATCACAACCAAGACAAGAAGATAGGGAAGGGTAAGGAGAATACTTAGGTAGATCTCCAGAATCATCAAGATTCAACATAGTCTTGCGCGAGATGAACTAACAAGTAGCAGATCTGAACCCATTTGTAACATCCCCAACCACCCACAGGTCGGGGTATGCTACCTTCAAGCCCACCATTGGACTTTGTACTCTTATCAATACCTTCTTATTTAATAAGGACACATAAGATAAAAGATTTAACGACATGCACATCAATATCCAACAAGAATGCATAATCTAAGATTTAGTTAAATGATAATTAAAAAACACAGCGAAATACATTCATACATAGATAATAATATCACAACAGAGAGCACTTATCTTTATAAAAAGGCGACACCAACTGGCTGCAGACCAAGGACGTTCCACCCAACCGTAGACACCACAACTCCAAATCTCAACAGCAGTGTCACCCCCGATCCAGGGCTATGAATCCACAAGGACGGTTCCAAAGTGTGCTTGGGTTCCCAAACCAGTCAACTCTCAAGCTATCACAGGTTTCCCAGCACCCACAACAATCCTAGTACCGAGCTCTCTTCTACCCAGCCTGTACCACCCGAGAGAATGGACCTCCACCTTTCTCTGCCACACAGTCCCTCGGGTAGTCCTTCTCCTTTATCCAAGGCCTCCAACACAACTAGTCCAGAATCTCATTGCTGGAACTCTCAGGACTCGCAGTTGTGAGCAAAACAGGGCACGAGCCAATGCATCTCAGACATGCAGGCCCCAAGTCATGGCTGGATTACACCAGAGACCATCATAGCCAACTATCTTGTGGCTAATTCTTTAGCAGTTCCTTTCCCTTTACCAAGCCAAGACGCATGTGAGGATGGATCGATGAATGGGTAAGTGAGTGCATGAAAGGGTGTGAGGGAAAGAATGGTACGAATGAAGAAGTGAAGGAGCGGATGAGCCAACGACCAACTCCACAATCAGACCAGGGATGGGTGTAAGTATTTTCGTGGGGAATCAAGAACCTCCTGGCCTTCCCCAAGAATCTCATGTAACCGATCCCCTCCCTTAGGAAAAAAAGGTAATTGACATATGAATAAACATTTAGCCCCTCAAGCCCCCTCTTTTGTGGAATCATAGCCCCCTATAACTCTAGTCATTGTCCGTCTAGCAATGATTGATGTGTTTATTATTAATAATTATCAAAACATTACATTTCTTGGGCATACTGGCCCTTTAATAAATGTTTGGGCACTCATGCCTCCCAGCATTGTAACAATACATTATTTAAAAATGGGGGTTCGAAACCCGAGCTGTTACATCCCCTCCCCCTTATCTTGGCATTGTCCTTAGTGCATATACAAAATAGATATCAACATCTCAAATTTATTCAAAAAGTTGCAGGTACTCTGCCCACATGGCATCTTCATGCTCTCAGGTAGCATGTTCAGGACCATAGCAGGTCCACTGAACTTTTACCAGTTGTATAACTCGATTTCGGAGCACTTTGACCTTTCTGTCCAATACCTGCACTGGCTGAACCTGAAAGTCTCCTTCCGTCTCTCCCTAAATCATATGCTAATCAATAACATGGTTAGGGTCATGTACATATTTCTTTAGTAAAGATGCATGAAATACATTATGCACATTCATGGAAGCAGGCAATGCAAACATGTATGGAACTGGCCCTATTATGTCCAATATTTCAAATGGACCACATAATCTAGCTGTCAGCTTTATACAAAGACCTTATTTCAAAGAGATTTTCTTGGGCTTCACTTTCAAAAGTACATGCTCCCCTACTTTAAATTCTCTAGTTGTCTTGTTCTTGTTGGCATAAACTTTCTGTCTATCCTGAGATGCCTTTAAATTCTGCTTGATTTTAACCACCTGGTCTCCCATGTCCTTGAGAAACTTTGGCCCAAGTACCACTATATCTGTTGGGTTGTCCAAGCTCACTAGAGTATTTCATTTCCTATCATACAAGGCTTCAAATGGACTCATTCTCAATGAAGCTTGATACCCATTATTATATGCAAACTCAACCAAGTGTAAGTAATCTTTCCACTTAGATGGCTTATCCATCACATACATTCTCAACATGTCTTCAATTATTCGATTGACCCTCTCTGTTTGCCCATCTTTCTGGGGATGATACGCAGTGCTAAAGTTTCGATTTGTGCCAAATCCTTTAAACAATCCCCTCCAGAAATTGGCAGTAAACTTCGTATCTATGTCCGAGACGATTGCCCCAGGTATCCCATGCAACCTAGCAATTTCATTCATGAAAATTTCTGCAATATTATCCGTTGTATGGATTGTCTTCACAGGCACAAAATGAGCAGTCTTTGTTAATTTGTCAACCACCACCATGATTGAATCATGTTGCTTATTCATTTTGAGTAATCTCGTGATGAAATCCATGGTGATCACTTTCGATTTCTTCTCCAGGATTGGCAATGGCTGCAGCAAACCCGCTGGGTGCCTATGATCATCCTTCACCTTCTGACATTCCATACATCGAGCGATGTAATCAGCAACATCCTTCTTCATTCCCGGCCAAAAGAACTGGCTTCTTACTACTGTAATTGTTTTCTGGTAATCGGGATGTCCAACGTAAGGAACATCATGCATTTCCTTTAGTGCCAAATTCCTCAGTTCTCCATAACTAAGAACTTAGATTCTATTTTTATGCATGAGTAATCCATATTCCTTTATCTCATACTCCTTTATTTTCTGTTGTACATTTCCTTGCTGTCAGTTTTCCTTTACCTGTAGGTAATGTTGATCTGTAACAAAACCATCTAAAATTCTACTCTTCAAGTTTGACTRATGCATACTGACAACAATAGCATGCATGAGATGCACTCTTCTACTAAGTGTATCGACAACTTTATTCTCTTTTCCTTTGATATGCTTGATATYGAAGTCATGTTCACTTAAAAATTCCAGCCATCCTGTTTGCCTGRAATTCAAGGTTGGTTGTTCAAAAAGATACTTCAGGCCAATGTGGTCTGTCCTTAATTCAATTTTCTTCCCCATGAGATAATGCCTCCACATCCTCAAGGCGTGGACAATGGCAGCAAGTTCCAAGTCGTGGGTGGCATGGTTCCTCTCATGTTCCTTAAGCTTTCTGGACTCATATCCAATGACATGTCCATTTTGCGTGAGGAATCCCCCAAGTCCTTCCTTACATGTGTCTATACATACCACAAAAATTTCATTTGGGTCAACAATATTTAACACAGTTGCACTAGTAAGTAATTCCTTCAATAGATTAAAATTCTTTTCACACTTGAGTGTCCATCCAAATTTAGTTCCCTTCTTTTGCAAAGAAGTGATGGGATGAGAAATCTTAGAGAACCCTACTATGAACCTTCTATAGTAGCCAGCTAATCCCATAAAATATATGACCTCTGACACATTTCTGGGTGTTGGCCATCCTTTAATGGCTTTGATCTTCTCTGGATCTACTGCTATTCCCTACTCTGAAATAATGTGTCCCAAGTAATGGATCTGCTTTTGATAGAAAGAACACTTACTCAACTTGGCATACAACTAATGTTTTCTCAGTACTTGAAATACCAGTCTTAAGTGATGTTCATGCTCCTCTTCAGACTTAGAATAGATAAGTATGTCATCCAATAATACTATGACAAAACTATCCAAATAATTTATGAATATGCCATTCATTAAGCACATGAAGACAACTGGTGCATTGGTCAGTCCAAATAGCACTACTACAAATTCATAATGTCCATACCTAGTCCTAAATGTTATCTTATGAATGTCTTCTTCCTTGATTCTTACCTGATGGTGTCCCACCCTTAGGTCAATTTTCGAAAATATCTTTGCTCCTCTTAGCCGATCAAAGAGGTCATCAATTCGGGGTAGAGGATACTTGTTCTTCATAGTGTACTTGTTCAGTTGTCAGAAGTCAATACACAGCCTCAAGGTTTCATCCTTCTTTTTGACAAAAAGTATTGGTGCTCCCCAAGGTGAAACACTTGGACGTATGTACTCTTTCTTCAACAATTCCTCGAACTGGATTTGTAATTCTTTTAACTCTGGTGTGCTCATTCTGTAAGGTGTTTTTGACACCGGGGCAACTCATGGCACTAAATCAATTGAGAAATCTATCTCCCTCCTTGGTGGCAATCCTGGTATTTCTTGGAATACATCTTCAAATTCTTGTAGCACCGAGAAATCTTCAAGTCTTGTCCCTTTTGTATTATTTGGCTCTTCCACATGAGTTGCATACAGTTGACATCCTTTCCTAAAACAAATTTTCAGTTGTAAGGCTGAAATTTCCTTTATAGAGATAGGTCTTGCAATTCCTTTCATAGTGCTCTAATTTCCATTTCCATCAAGACATGTAAATGTCTTGTTATGAAAATCTAGGACATCATGATGCTTGTCCAACCAATCCATTCTAATCAGAGTATTATAAGACCCCAATGGTATGATATTTAAATCAATACTAGTATTCACACCATTAAGGCTTATGGAACAACTTTTGACCATGTCATGGATTCTTCTTTTGGTTCCAGTGGATAACTAAACCAAACTTTCTTTTCCAAGTTTACTTTTCTCCAATTGTAATCTATCCACTATCGTAGGATCAATGTAACAATGACTTGATTTTGAATCAATCATAATAGCAACAGGCTCATTTATGATCTTACCTTCCACCTCGATCATATTGGACTAGTACTTTGCTTGTCGATCATTTAAAGCTGCATAGATTCTTCCCATATCTTCTACTGTCGTAGCCTCTTGGTTGTTGTGCACAATCTTCACTCTATCCTTTCTGTGTAGGCAATACTTGTACATGTGATCTTCCTTGCATCCCCAACATTGGATTGGTGGTCTTCCCCTTTTTCCCAAGGGATCTTCCTTCCTTGAATCCCCCCTAGAATATTGATCTTGATGATTTCTATTAGGCTCATTCTTATTGAAGGGAGGTTTGAATCCTTTCCTCCTCTGATCGAACTCCACATTCTTCTTGCCCTTCCAAGATTTCTGCAGAGATTCTCTTCCCTGGCCTTGCTCATACAGGTATTTAGCCTTCCTGATGGCCTCGGTCAAGGCCTTGGGTTCATCATACTTTATATTTTCCTTATAAAAGGCTAGCAGTCCACTTAGAAATCTCTGTATTTTCACTTTCTCATCACCAATGAACCTGACATATTTTAATAATCCTAAGAACTTCTTCTCGTATTCTTCCATAGTCATGCTTCCCAATCTGAGTTCAAAGAACTCTTGCATTTTCTTGTCATAGAAATTCTCTGAGAGGTACTCCTTCGGGAAGTACTTCTTGAACTGTTTCCAAGTGATACTACTTTCATTAACATGTTCCACTTGCTTCATTTGGTCCCACAACATTGCAGCTTTCCCGTGTAAATGGTAGGTGGAAATCCTAGCTTCTAGGTTGGATGAATAGTTATGCAACTGAAAATATCTCCTGAGCCCAAGAAACCATGCTTCGACATCATCTTCCTTTTCTATTTCACCCCCAAAGGAAGGTGGCTTGAGCTTCCTCAGCTCTCCTTGCAAACTATCTACCTCTTGTTTCCTTCTTTGGTGTCTAACATGAGACATCTTTGGATTGCTTACGGGATCATCCGTTGCATAAAACTTTCTTTCTGAGTAAGGAGGTGAGTGGTGTTCATGAGCTCTGATAGCACTTCTAGAATAACCAACTCTTCCATGATCATCCCTTATTTCATGGCACCTACCTTATTCCTCTTGTCTCGAGTTTGATCCCTTCTTCGTTTGTATTTGCAATTGATTTAAGCTCTACAAAACTCGAGAATTTATCTGAATTTTCTCTCTCATCAGTCTCTCATTGTCTGCTTTGTAGCTCTTCACTTCCATCTCCAGGCTTCTTACCATTTCTATTAACGTTTCATGTTCTCCTTTTCCCTTGCGTCCATTGGACTTTGTCTCTGCATTACCAACTCTGGTATTCTGGCCTTCAGTCTCCTTATCATGACTGGAGGATCCCTTGCCTTCTTCCTTTTCCTCAATATGCATCTTGAGCTGATGTGATTAAGCCCCTTAATTCTGCAAAATGTGCAAGCAACCATTTTGTTAGAATTATGCATATGATAAAAAAAAATTGCCAAACCATGCTACATGTCTCTTTCTTTTTTTTTGTTCATGGATATCATATCCCATTCTCTGAAAATAACAGTGTCATGTTATCCTTGGCTGACACAGAATTTCATCCTGCGCAGGTGCTTCCTTCAAACCACCTTCCCAGGTGGCCATGACTAGAAACCATGGCTAAATCCTTCCTTAGCACTTTTCTATCTCGAGGACAACCAATCCGACCCTTAGCCCTCCTTCCCTCAGCTCTCAATTTGCATATGACCATGGTCATGAACCTGCGCTTAGCTGGAAAAATGCTTGTCCAAAGATTTGGGACTTCGAAACTTTCGACCAGGACTGGATCAACGGTCCTCGTCCTCTTTCACAATTAATGATCAAGATCCACTTCGGGACTCCACGCTTCAGGAGTCTCAAATTTCCTCGATTTCCTCCTCTCGGAACGCTTTTACCCAAAGTTCATGATCTGTCGACGAGTGTCCTCCCACAGATCAACAACTGTGAATCACTTCGGCTCTTCGGGCTTCAGAAGTTTGAAACTTTCCTCCTGCACTTTCTCCCTGAGTGCTTTCACCCAAAGTCGACGATCCTTTGATGTGTGTCTTCTGGAATCAACGATCGATATGTACTCCAACCTTCAGGCCTTCGGGAGTTTTCGACCCAATGCAACCTATCAAATTTCTCCCCTCTGGAGTGCCCAGTGTCCGAACTKCACGATCTGTCACCATGTGGCGGAATAMTGGAAGCAGACACGTGGTCCAATCAGGYAGGTGACACRTGTCATGTCCTAGCTAACACTTCAATCATCCGCATGCTCAAAAMTTACTRACATGTGGCRCAGATCYCATGTGTCCACATCATCCCCARCAATGTCCACAAGCCACGTCACTTCGGAAATTTTTGGGGTCCACATCGCCTCATAGTGATGTCATCGTGCCCCACCACTTCGACTCTTCATGATTCGGGACTTTGCGAGTTTCCACACTAGCACACTTCCAATTCTTCCGAACTCTAATTTCCTGAATTGACCAAGTTGCCGCCATGTGTCTCCCTAATCAGACGACCCATATTAACCTCGGACTTCGGGACTTCGGAGGTTACCGCTGCAAGGATCAACGACTATAATTCCTTCGGGCCTTTGGATTTTGGAAGACTCAAACCTCAAGTTTTTTCCGAAATGTTCTTATCCAAAGCTCACAATCTACTGACACGTGTCTCCCACGGATCGATGGCTACGATTTCTTCGGGTCCTCGGATTTCGGAAATCTCAACCCTCAAACTTTATTTTTCCCTGAAGTGCACGGATTTTTGCCGCATGTCCTCTTGGATCGGACGACTGTGATTCACTTTGGATCTTCGGGGTCCGGAAATATTGATTCTCAACTTATCCTCGCTCGCCTTTTCCCAGAGCACTTTCACCTGGAGCACATGATCGGTTGACGCGTGTCCTCCTACAGATACTTCTGCTCTTCGGAGGTTCATCACTCGAGCACTAGCAAGTCACATCACTGCATACATTTCAATTTGCGGGGGCACGCATCGACAGTTTGGAGTAACCCACTTTTCGCCCCGCAATTCTCTTGATGCTGACACGTAACCCCTTAGTGAAATCGTGGTTTGGATTGCAGGATCGCCTTGGGGAATTATTTCCCGTGCAACTTGGTTCCCCACAATGCCTCTTGTTCATTGATATCTCTCTCCAATGGGATCCTACAGTGGCGATCGCTCCTGAATTCAAAGTGGATGGTCATGATTCTTCGAACCCCTTACAACGGATCTCTAACGATCTAACTCCTACGTAGATCTACGATGCCATTCCTCCTAACATTTTCAAATTCGCGGTTAGAGTTCGATCTCGACCACGAGACTCTAACCAATAGACCCAGCCCATACTGGCCCGATGTTTCAACCAGAAGCTCTGATACCAATTTGTAGCATCCCCAGCCACCCACAGGTCAGGGTATGCTACCTTCAAGCCCAACATTGGACTTTGTACTCTTACCGGTAGCTTGTTATTTAATAAGGACACATAAGATAAAAATTTAATGACATGCACATAAATATCCAACAAGAATGCATAATCTAAGATTTAGTTAAACGATAATTAAAATACACATATCACAACAGAGAGCACTTATCTTTATAAAAAGACGACACCAATTGGCTGCAAACCAAGAACGTTCCACCCAACCATAGAAACCACTGCTCCAAATCTCAACAGTGGTGTCACCCCTGAGCCAGGGCTATGAATCCACAAGGATGGTTACAGAGTGTTCTTGGGTTCCCAAACCAGCCAGCTCTCAAGCTCTCACAGGTTTTCCAGCACCCACAACAATCCAAGTACCCAACTCTCTTCTACCCAACTTGTACCACCCGAGAGAATGGACCTCCACCTTTCTCTGCCACACAGTCCCTCAGGCAGTCCTTCTCCTTTATCCAGGGCCTCCAACACAATTGGTCCAGAATCTAAATGCTGGAACTCTCAAGACTCGCAGTTGTGAGAAAAACACAGCACGGGTTGATGCATCTCATACATGTAGGCTCCAGGTCAGGGCTGGATTACACCAGCGACCATCACAACCAACTATCCCGTGACTAATTCTTTAGCAGTTCCTTTCCCTTTACCAAGCCAATATGTAGGTGAGGATGGATCGGTGAATGGGTAAGTGAGTGCATGAAAGGGCATGAGGGAAAGAATGGTACAAATGCAGAAGTGAAGGAGCAGATGAGCCAACAACCAACCCCACATTCAGACCAGGGATGGGTGTAAGTATTTTCATGGGGTATCAAGAACCTCTTGGCCTTCCCCAAGAAGCTCACATAACTGATCCCCTCCCTTAGGCAAAAAAGGTAATTAACATAGGAATAAACATTTATCCCCTCAAGCCCCCTCTCTTGTGGAATCATAGCCCCATATAACTTTAGTCCTTGCC
>JASDQU010508558.1:5858-17083 GCA_032191745.1 Picea mariana | reverse complement strand
CTCCTACTACATGTGAACTTGCCTTTGTGGAGGATTGAAGTGGTGGAGGCCCAGCTGGAGGGACTTAGTTTCTCGGTTCTGATATGTGTTGTTACAGAAATTTGTCACCTATGTACTTATGTTGATTACATTAATAGAAATACTCTTTTCTCATCTAATTTTTATCTGGAAAATATTTTTATTTTTTTCCATGGGCGTATTTCTTATGTATGTTAATGGATTATGATAATTTACATCCTAACATTATATATCATTTCCACATGCTTGTGTATCTTGGTTGTTGAGGACAAGTTGCAGGTATAAAACTTTGGGTCATGTGCTCAATGATGATCTTCTTCGAACTTCCAGACGAGGTAGGATTCTAGTCTTCTCTTGTTATGATTTCATTTATATAGCATACTTGATATTAGACTTGATTTATGGGTGTAGATTTGTTTGTTGTGGTTTTCCCCTAGCCATAGAGAGATTTTCCTCGTAACAAGTCGAGCTGAATTCCTTAGATCCGAGGAATTTTGATAACATCCAGGACTTTTTTACGAAGTTCAAGTACCTCCTCCTTCATCTAATGGGATGTGGAATAGACAAATCCACTCAACAAAATCGGTTAATCCTTTCTATCTTGGAAAAATTTGGTCTGGATTATGTTGTTTTCATCTCATCATTCCATACAAATAGATTCACTTCAGAAGCAACCTGGAAAATATCAACATTGGATCAATCTATTGAATCCCTCACGCATGAGCAAGACAATATTATAAAAATGGGGATAATCAAGGGACCAAATGTGCATGCACTTGTTGTGCATGAAAGAAATAGCACTTCCAATTCAAAGTCCAAGCAGAAAAGCAAGGGAAAGGTGCATGTAGAGCCAAAGAAGAAACGACACTCCAAACCGTTCAATGATTGTTCAGGTTCCAAAGGTGGAAAAGGAAATAAAGGGAAGAACAAATGCAGTTACTACAACCAAGGATATCATCCTGAATCAGCATGCACGAAGAAACAAATTGATCAAATGCACATATTCTTTAGACGAACAACCTTGAGGATCAGATTCTCGAAGCTTCCAAGAAGAAGTCAGAAGATCAATCACTAATAAAATGAGGCAACTCTCATGAATTGATTGTCATTAAGTCTTCTCTTGATGCATGGATCTTAGATTCAGGCGCATCCCATCATATGGTAGCAACAACAACAAAAATTATCTTCTATTTCTACATGCATGGGTCCTCCTATCCTCGTGGGAGATGATACCCCAGTTGAGGTCATTGGCCAAGGAAGAGTAGAGCTCCAACACAGAAGTTTTGAGAATGTCTTGGATGTTCCAAAACTCTCTGTGAATTTTCTTTCAATTTATCAGATAACGCATTCTAGTATAGGAAAAAGAGTGGAGTTTACACCTAATTCAGTGACCATATCTTATATGCTTGATAACTCCATGGTTGTTGTTTGTGAGGTAAACCACCAATATCGTTTTTATAATTTCAATAAATTCATTGCTAAATATGATTTTTCTTTACTACTGATGCATCTTGATCATACTAGTATATTATGGCACGAGAGATTCGACCAACTAAACTTCAAATACATGTAGCAACTATGTAAACAGGATATGGTAACCAAATTTCCCAACAAACACTTTTAAAAAGGATTTTGTCAAGGATTGTTAGGATCCGATCCTAACCCCTCTCCATGGGTCATTAGTTAGTAGGATATGTTTTCTATGTAATAAAGGTTGACATTAGTTAATAATGCCAAATAAATAAAGGAGAATAAGTCAATGTAAGAAGACCTAATAGAAGCTTCCACTTCTAGAAATATCTTCCTTTAGAAGTTTCCTTAGAAGGTAGAATTAGTATAAAAAAGAGTAGGAGGCATTGGATATTTATGTCTTGGAGTTTATTTTAATAGAGCTCTACTCTGCTGGAGGTTTCACCCTCGAAGAGTCAAGTGAACATTGCTATCTCTAATAAAGGTGCTCTTTCTGGTGTCATTCTGGTAATGTTCTAGCTATTATCTGGATGTTCCATTGTTGCTTATCAAATATTTATGTTCCACATATTATTTTTCATCTGGTATATTACAAGTGGTATCAGAGCTCTTTCCTGGTAAAAACTTGTGGGGTAAAACTTTTTTCAGAGTAGAGAAGTATTCCGACGTCTTTAAGCTACAAAGATTTGTCACTCCATGCATAAACTTGTGGTCGGGGACTCATACATGCAGGAAATACAAGTGGTACTTAAGCGCACATTGTTGGCCACCCTTGTAACCCCTATTGGTACCCCTTTGAGTGGTAGTGCATTAAACAACACTTGTATACAGAATGACCTAGATATCCTGAAGCCCTCCATAGATAAGCCAATCGGTCACCTGACTGCTATAGTGCCATGAAGAATATCACTTGAGAAGATACTCTCTAGTACCTGGGTAGTTGAGTAGTACGGCTAAGGGCACGGTATAGTCTCCTTAGTTGGTGCTCTGAGATATTGGGTCGATTACTACTTTTGGACCCTGCACGTATATTAGAGAGCTATAACGCAGGAAAAACCCTTGTTTGCAGAAACCTTGAATACCCTAACCCTTGGGACGGAAAAATAAACATAACAAACAAGATTTATTGTCATGAAAATGTGTCTCATGCATTCTTGTTGCATAATTCCTACACATTTCTTCTTGTTAAACATTTGGCCATTTCGTCACTGTAGTATTATTCATCTCGGAGTATAACTCCATAGGAGTTAAAAAAAAAGTCTAGGGCCTGTCAGCACCCTTATTTGTAACCTAGTCCATTGAATTCCTCTCTTCATTATGATCACAGCAGTACCCTTCAATTTTAATCCTTTTTTTTCTCTGTGTGGTCCCACCCCTTTCTGAGACACCCTTATTTGAAACAAATCCCATTGGAATCCTCTATTTGTCATGATCACCCAGGTATATGTCACTTTTTGTGGTCCCAATTGCCTTCCTTCCACCTCATCTACTACCTAATTCGCTACCATGCCAACCACCCGAGCTCAAACCCAAGAAGACTGGGATACTAGGTTGTCCAGCTTAGAATCTCAAATGGGATCAATCCCCACTACCATACAAACAAAAATCAACAACTCCCTCCTTGCAACAATCCAAACATCCATATGTGAAGCCATGCAGCAATTCACAAAAGGTAAGCAGGTAGAACCCAATGCAAAGGACCCTCAACATTCCCATTATGAGCATACTCATTCCTCCCACTCCCCTTGGGGTTCTCCACACTCTTGGAATAAGGATCCCAAAGTTAACATGCATAAATTTGACGGATGCAACCCAATAGGGTGTGTCTCTCAAATGGAACAATACTTCTCCCTCCATAATATTTTGGATGATGAGACCAAACTCCATGTAGAGGTTTTGTACCTAGATCAATAACGATGGCAGTGGTGGCAGTGGCATAAGAAATGTTATCTAGGAAATCCCACTTAGAACCTGTTCACTAAAGAAGTTTGTGCCCATTTTGATAGGGAATCACATTTTTTGGGTAAACTCGCTAAGTTGCACAAAACTGGATCAGTCAAAGATTTCATCACGACATTTGAACAATTGACTATCCGGATTGAGGGCTTATCTAATGCATTTTACCTTGAATGTTTTATCAATGGCTTAAAGGAATCCATTCAGGTTCATGTGAGCATGCATCATCCTACTACCTGGTTGCAGGCATGTCAATTAACAAAGAAAGAATAGACCATCCTTCAGGCCCCACCCATGAAGGCTCTCGTTCTCAACCATCCTCACCCCGGGGCTCACCCAGCTTCGACAAAAAAATTGAAGGTCCAAAAAGTATCTCCAACTAAAATGGTGAAATGTCGCAAGAAAGGACTTTGCTACTATTGTGATGAAAAGTATTCACCAGGGAATAAATGTAGAGAACAAAAGTTCTTTAGATTGATGCATCCACTTCATATCCTTTTGAAGACATCCCATCAGATGAGACTCATGAGTTAGATGAGGTGCCACCAAGTGATCACGTCGAAGCTCCAGTTGTAACCCATATGGAACCCGAGGAACCCATCATATCACTTCATGCACTCTCAGGTATTTCGGCCCCGTAGACATTGAATCTCAAGGGCTACATCAAACATCGATCGGTGGTGGTGTTGATTGATAATGGTAGAACCCATAATTTTATTCATCGCATGATTACTCATGAGATACATTGTTTTCTCCACCCTGTTTCTGATTTTCAAATCCTCATCGCTAATGGTGGTACTATAAAGTGTGGGGGCCATTGTGAGAATGCCAAACTCCAAATGGGTGATTATACTCTGAAAACCCACATGTTCTCTATTGCCATGGGTGGTTGTGATATTATATTAAGAGTGTAATGGCTTCGAAATATGGGGTCAATCATAATGGATTAGCAAGAATTATATATGAGTTTCACCCAAGATGCTCACTCCTATACCCTCTGAGGTCTCCAACCAAGCTCTCCTGAAATTATCATCTCTCATAGGATGGAAAAATTGTTGAAGAAAATCCACCATGGTGTGATTTCTCAATTTAATGTCATCCAGGTCACTGAACAAGCCTCTCGGGTAGTTCCTCCCAGCCTGCAACTCATCTTTGAAAAGTACCCCAAGGTATTTGATATTCCCACAACCATACCTCCCTCCAGGGGTGAGCATGATCATAGCATCCCTCTCCTTCCGGGCATTCAACCCCCCAATGTGTGTCCCTACAGATATCCATTTGCTTAGAAAAATGAAATAGAAAATATGGTATAGGAATTATTGGAGGTGAGGGTAATTCACCCTAGTACTAGCGCATATTCTTCACCAGTGGTGATGGTATTAAAGAAAGAAGGTACTTGGCGCATGTGCCCTGATTTCCGTGCCCTAAATAAACTAATTGTTAGAATATGATGGATGTGCTTGTTTTACCATAGACAATATCACTATTGTCACCCAACCATAGACCAAAGCCACCCTCCGAGCACCTTAACCTTGATAGAGAATCACTACGGAAGAAAACCCTAGGCTAGATAGCCAAAAAAAGGGTAGCACACCTTTCTCCAAGGATGTCACACCAAACAAGAGTTGATCAGATAGTCCAAAATGTAATCTGCTAGTTGCAGCGGCTGCAACGGCAGCTTCTCCTCCAAACTTCTGCACAAACTGGCTAATTGCAGTGCGCACAAGTGAGCTCTGCAATTCTGAGAATGCCTACCAAAATGAAGACTGGCCTCATGTATTTATACTAATTATGGCTAACTTCCTGGGTCGACTTCTCATTCTGGGTGCCTATTTACTTAGTATATAATATTTCTTCTGGTTGACTTCTTCTCTTGGAGGCTAATAACCTAATACAAATTATCCTCTTGAGTTGACTTGTCTTCTAGGGTTATTAGCCAACTCATTAGGGCTTCTTCTTTCTTCCCAGAATATTCTATTATCGTTAGGTTTACACGTGGAGGTAAATACCTCCCGCAGCTACCATAATATCAACACTAACCATCAAAGATAAGTTTCCCATTCATGTCATCGATGATCTGTTGGATGAACTCCAAGGTGCCTGTGTATTCACCAAATTAGACCTTCACTCAGGCTATCAACAGATCCGGATGAAAGAGGCATATATTCCGAAGATTGCTTTCAAAACTCATGAAGGAAATTATGAATTCTTGGTCATGCCTTTTTGCCTTTGCAATGCCCCATCCACCTTCGAAAGTCTCATGAATAAATGATTTAAACCTTACCTTCAGAATTTTGTCTTGGTATTCTTTGATGACATACTCATTTATAACTGCACCTGGGATAGCCATCTCCATGTGCACAAAGTCCTTCACTTTCTATAGGAAAACCAATTGTTTGTCAAAAACACCAAATTTTCATTTGGAGCCAGTGAAGTGAAATACTTCGGAAACATTGTTAGTCGAGAAGGGGTCAAAGTAGACCCTAAAAAGATACAAGCTATGTAGGAATGTCCGCTACCCAATACCTTAAAGCGCCTAAGGAGTTTTCTTGGTCTCACAGGATATTATAGGAAATTTTTTCACCATTATGGAAAAATTGCTAAGCCATTGACTGGCCTTCTTAAGAAGAATGCATTTCATTGGTCACCTATTGCTAAGCAATCCTTCACATAATTAAAGAGAGCCATGTGGGCCATGTGCACTACTCCTGTCGTAGCAGTGCCTGATTTCAACAAAACCTTTGTGGTGGAATCAAATGCTTCTGGCACTGGTATAGGCACAATGTTCTCACAAGATGGTAGACCTTTGGCCTTTAGTAGCCAAGCGTTGAGTGGAAACAATTTGGGCAGATCTATGTATGAAAAAGAAATGATGGCCATTCTCCATCTGGTGCACACATGGTGGCCATATCTCTTGGGATGTTGTTTTCAGATCAAAATAGATCACCACAGTCTGAAATATTTTTTGGATCAACGACTATCCTCCCCAGAAAAAATAAGCGGTTGACCAAAATGTTGGGTTATGATTATGAAATTATATACAAAAAGGGAAAAGATAATATAGTAGTTGATGCATTATCATGCCAACATGAGGAATACAAATCCCTCTTTGCCTTGTCATTACCAGTCCTTGATTGGATTGAAGAAGTATGCCAAGAGTGGCTAACACACCCAACTCTCTCCAAGCTAATTCAGCTCCTTTAGGAGGACCCTAATCCTCCCATTGAATACATGATCCAAGAGAATCCTCAGGTCCAGAAAATGCTCAAAAATCAAAGTTCTCGGAATCGAACGAAACCAATTCCATTGTGTCCAGATCATTGTGTTGATTCTGTCCATAGATATACTTCCTCAAACGGACACCATATGCGAAATTTATCGCACTCTGATCGAATTCCTAAACAGGCAAAAAGTCAAAAGTCAACACAAAAAAAGTCAACGCTGACGTCAACATTACATCATGATGACGTAGTATTGTGACCCATGGAATCTGACCTTATAGTGATGTGGTAGAGAAGTGGAATGTTGACTGGGCAGGTGGCAGACGTGGTCCAATCGATGCTTGACAAGTGTCACCTTTGTGGGTGAGTTAAATGGTGCCATGTGTCCCAGTCATGGGATGCCACATGGCACCCCGTCCTTTGTTGGCAGTTGTAAAAGGTATGTTGGAGTCCATTGGAGTCGAACTAGAGACCTCCGGCGTAGGGAATCACTTTGGGCAGGTCGGGTACCAACCCGCCTGCGGTGTGACTTGTCAACCAATGGCGCAATTAAATAGTTAAAGTTGCATACGGTATGGACGGAGGCAAAAAGGGAGCTGGGGTCTAGCCCCAGCCCGCTGTTTTTGTTACCTAGTCATACACCCACCACACAAAGGCTTGGTGCTATACAACATGCGATCATGAGTAAGGCGTGGGGGTCCACTGGAATAGCACCTGACCACCATGTGACTCGGGGCGGTGACCACAGCGAGGGTCGATCGATGGGGGGCTTATCCCGACCGATCAGACCCTAGTCCTATGAATGTGCCATGAATCCAGAAGCCAGTGGAGGAGGGGCCAGCGCGTAGCCGCTATGGGGCTGGTGCTTGGCCATATGATCCCATACAACCTTGCAAAGGAGGTGCGCGCCCAGCCTTTAGGGGCTAAGTTTAATTTTTTTAATAGAGTGGATAATTTTTTATAGTTTTGGCCTAGATTGGGCATTTTTTGAGATTTCTTAGCCATTTGGAGGGGGATTTGACCCCAAAAAGAGGCCAGATCTTTGTGGGAAGTTGGTCTTCCCTAACTAAGCCTAAAAACTATATAAACCAGGTTTTTTGAGCTTAAGGGGGTACTTTTATGCAGGGAATGTAAAGAGGAGTTTGAGTTAATGGCCCATTTATCATGTTTTGAGGGGCATTGAGTCATATTTTGAGAGGATATTGTTGAGGCATGAGTGCATCTGCACAAGAAGGTATTTTACAGTAGATTAGAAGCCTGTTTGTAATAGTAAAGAGCCATTGTAAAGAGAACTTGAGCACTAAAGATCAATAAAAAGGTCCTCCACTTGGAAGCGGGCCTGGAGACGTAGCCACACATTGGTGAACTCTGTTAACAAGTTCTTTCTGTCTATTTCTCTTTCTTATGGATGTTCTCTTCTCTTATTTACAACATGGTTTATGATGGTTGAACTCTTTAATCATTCATGAGAATCAAGTTAATGTCAATTTGTTATTAATACCTTTCATTTTTGGATCAAGTATTTTGGTATCAAAGTTTTTGGTTTTATTGGAAGGTTTAACAAGTACAGGATTGGATGCTCACAAGATCCAAATCTCGGAGAGGAGAAGGATATTTGGCTGAATTCATTTCAGAGATAGAAGGATGTAACACCCTGTTTCCCCCAGATTGTAAATATAACTGAACTGGCCAAGGACTATGGAAAAACTCATAAGTATGAATATGTGTTGTAAATGGACCTGCAGGAAGAGGTCAATGAATGTAAATGATAGTTTGAATTTATTGCAGAACTGTTGAGAGGGGATGTGTGGAAAAGAGACCACGATGATGGTGGAGGGCACCTTGAAAAAGGGGCGTTAACTTCCACCAAGAATTAAAGACCGTATTTGGACTCCACTGGCCCGGAGAACCAAAAGCGGCTCGCTAGCCCTAAAATAAATGCCTTGCAGGATGGTAGGTGGATGGATTGATGAGGGATGGGGAGGTGAACAGCCTATCCGTAGAGCCATCATGACTGACCAGCGCGACGGTAATCATGCCACACGCAACCTCGCGAGAGGATAAGGCGTATGGCAGAAGCGATTGAAAAGGGCAGACGCGAGGGGAACTCTGGAGTTCTATGCAGAGTGAGTGACCACAGAGAGGAGGGGATTGCAACCTTCACTCCTGGGCACTGGCAGATAGAGAGACGCAGGTCTCAGGACATCGTGGTCTCAACTCGGGGGTGGCTAGTGGTAAATCCATTAAGAGTCACTACGCCTACGGTTGGGTGGAAACGAGCACCCCTCTCAGCAGTTGCTTCCATTGCTGAAGTTATTTCGGATAAGTGTTTTGATTATACTGCATTTTGAAATTTATATGCTGTCACATATGTTCATGGAATTGTGGAATTGTAAATGTCTCCTGTGAAGGAATTGTCTGTACAACAATTGTTAATATGGAGTAGATGTTAGCTCATATAACTTGTGAAATTGTAAATGATTTCAGCATGAGAATGACCGCGTAGTGCTTGATATGAATGAGTTGATATATGCTTAACATTGAGGAAACCCTGTTTGACTTACGTTGATAAATGAATTTAATCATGCCCAGCCGTTCTCGGGAAGCTGTCTCCCTTTATCTGTTCCCGGGAATGCCCCGGTAAGGATCTCTTCATAGAGATTCCCTCCTCGGAAAGGTTCACCAAGAACCAGAATAGGGACTCGAACGCACAGACCTTATTAACCCTGTACGAGGAGGAACGATCCTATTAAGGTTCCAAGATAGTAGTGTTGTGAGACGAAATAAGTCGACGGATGAGATCTCATCGGAGGACCCATAGTCATTCATGACCATTAGATTGACGGGAGTAACGAAGGCATTACATACCTTGACCCTTTGTCCTCTATCATCGTGAGCAACGAGAAATTGGGCTCGTAAGCTCCAAGACCCAAACGAACGAATCTAGACCGTTGGATCCCGTTCCAATTACCCGTCAGCCGTGGGATCTGAAGAAGCTACGCAGGGGTTAAGCGCAGGAGTAGGCATGTGAGGAAATGATCTGAACTGTTGGATCTTGGATCATAGTCCCGACAACCGTCAGATCTCGGGAAGATGCGCCGGAGTTAAACTCTAGTGTGCAGAGAATGGATCCTAGTCGTTGATCCCGACAGGACACGTGTCAGCGTTTGGGAGGCGTCGGGATTTTTACCATCAGAGATTTGGGGAGTATAAGACTCATACATATTGGGATAGCGATACGCGATTTCCCGATCAGATCTGGACCATCCATTGTTCGAGGACGCGTGTCAGAGGATCCCGTAGAGTCATGGGTCGGGAAATCGGGGCTTTCGAAGATAAGGAAACTGTGTCGCTGGGGATCCCGATCGGCGATATCCTGACGGTGACATAAGCAAGGTGGGATCACTAGAGTTAGAGTGAAGGACAGGTGTCCATCATCTGGGAAGAGTCGGGAAACCCATAGGAAAATCCCGGTACAATCATAGCCGTCCAGCTGTGAGACAGGTGGCTACCATCGAGAACCATCGGCGATGGGCCCATCGGAAAATCAGAGTTCTCGAGGCCATGAGAACCAGGACATCATAAGTCCTGAAACCCCGAGAATCAATCCAAGCCGTCTGTCTGCGAGGACGGGTGGCAAAGGATCGGGCCCCGTCGGAGTTTTGTTCATCGGAGTTTTCGAGGGTAAGGAAATTGTGCAAAGGAAGTCGCGATTCACAAATTTCCGATAGGATCTGAGCTGTCCAAACAGCAGGTACATGTGGCAGAGATCCCAGAAATTCGGAGTTCGGCAAATCGGGACTCGACGTATCGGGGATTTGAAGGACATGAAACCCTTGCATTACAAAACTGTGATATGCGAAATCTCGATACCATCATAAGCCGTTGATTCAAGGGGCACGTGTCGAGCATCCAGAGAGAATCGGGGATCGGGATATCACGAACCGGGTATAGGTGTTTTGTGTCATCGCAAATTTCGAAACCCCGATGGAAGGTTATACGGCTGCAATCATATGATAAGTGGTCTCATGGACCATGGTATAGCCAAGGGGGGCTAGCCAATGTAAAGGCGCTTCGAGAGCCCAGGGGACTGGTGCGCCATGACATTGAAAAGCGCCAAACCCCGATGAGAATTTAGACTGGGGTCTTGTGAACGTTGTGGTCGTATTGACCAGGACATTAACCCGGAAAGCCAACACGCTAGGAGCAGCTCGGGGATCGGAGGATCGAGAGTTCCGGGTACAGGTGCACCTCGGCACCGCAAGCTCCGAAAACCCGATGAGAAGCTATCGTATGGTCATACTGGAACCGGTCGTGTGGATCAAGGGCTTAGCCACGTGGGGCTGAGGCAACCAATGAGTGAATCAAAGATCGGAGATCGGGGTCTGAAGTTGCCAAGACATTGTGGGTATCAAAACTCCGATAGAAGGAACCCTGAGTCCCGATATTGAACCAGGGATTTGCATTTTGCAAGTGCAGGTTTCTGGAGATTTATCATTATGGGAGATTAATCCAAAAATTTTAAAATTATGATAGTGGGTGTGTTACAAAGTGGTATCA
>JASDQU010508557.1:41032-52241 GCA_032191745.1 Picea mariana | reverse complement strand
CAATGCCCAAATGACATGACTCCTTCTAAAACAAGGAATTTAAAACTACATGCAATTATGTATTGCATTGTTGATGGAAAGATATACTGGAAAGACCCTATGGGTTTCTTATTATGTTGCTTGATAGAATCTGAAATAGAAGGCATCATTGATGAATTTCATGAAGGAGTGTGCAAAGGACATCATTCCTGGAGAGAAACAACTTATAAGATTCTAAGGGTAGGATATTATTGGCCAAAGTTATTTACTAATGTGAATGCAAGGGTCAAGGCTTGCAATTCATCTCAACTATTCGTTGGTAAACAAAATCTCCCTTCCTTACCTTTAATCCCAGTAAAAGCTGAAGCTCCTTTCCAACAATGGGGCCTATATTTTATCGGAGAAATCCATCTGTAAGCAAGTCCTCAAAATAGATGGATTATAACCAATACCGACTAATTTACGAAATGGGTTGAAGCCATTCCAACTCAGAATGCTACAGATTTAGTAGTAATAATTTTTTTGGAAGAAAACATCCTATCAAGATTTGGTTGTCCTTGAAAAATAGTCACTGAGAATGCCTAGGATTTTAAGTCTATGGAAATGATTAATTTCTATCAGAAATACAATATTGTTTTAGGTCATTCTACAACCTATTATTATTAGGGAAATGGGTTGTCTGAATCATTTAATAATATCTTGATGACTATAATAAAAAAAAAAATGACAGAAAATAAAAAATCTTGGCATATTCACTTAAAGTATGCCTTATGGGCGAACTGAATCAGCACCAAGAAATCGATAGGTATGTCTCCTTTCCAATTGGTTTATGGTACTGATGTTATCCTTCCTATCAAACTTTCTCTTCCTGTCATGAAACTCTACAGGATGAAAACAAAGAGCCAAATGACATTACAAGAAGAATGAATCAAATAATCAAAGTTCAACAGAACAGAGTAGAAGTGGATGATAAGCTTCAAAAGTACCAAGACAATATGAAATCGCTTTTTCGATAAAAAAAACAAAGATAGGGAGTTTCTTCCTGGCGATTTAGTTTTAAAATGGGTGGATAGAAAGGAAGATGCATGAAAACATGGAAAATTTGATCATCTCTGGTTCAGACCATTCAAAATTACAACTGCTAAGGGAAAAAACTCGTTCTCACTGGAAAATCTTGATGGAGAAATCCTCGATGCTCCTATCAATGGGAGTTACTTAAAACATTTCATATAGTAGTCACATTTCATATTTCCATTGTATATATCGGGTTGGATTGACATTGACTATTTTAATTTTCAATTTTTCTTTCCTTTTTGTAAATTATCTGAGTCATTTGACCATTGGCTATAAATATTTCCAATAAATTTATGATTGTTTGACATCATTAAAATGAAAAATAAAAACATTGTCATCTCTATTCTACAGGATTTTCTGACATTTTGCATTTTATCCCTTTTGCAGAATATATCTTGTTGAACAGAAGATGAGGCTGAATATAAATTTGACACTCATTTTTCAAGCACTTGATTTCTCTAAAAACAGGTGATAAAATAATAATCGGCCATGCTGAAATTTCAAAAGGAAAAGGAGGTATGAATTCCTACTCTTCTAGTTCAAATAAAATTTTAAGAAAATTCTTTTGAAATGTATGTGAAGGAAGTTTCACTCAAGATAATATTATCATATGAAATAAACATCAAAGAGGTATAAAATTACAACTTAAAGTGTCATACCGATAAATTCTAAAGCCATCTCTGAAATAAAAATAAAATAAAAAAATAAATAGGATTGAAGGAAGTCTGAACTAAATAAACAAACTTGTGTGAGATTGGGATTCTTGTGTCAGGTCCTCTGAATCATTTCTTAGTCTTCATAGAAAGAAAGAAACTCACCTTGACTCTAAGAATTAGAAAACATATTTTCAAGACAAGATTACACAAAATGTTTTATGTTCCTTTGATTTTAACTAAAAAAGTATGTCTAGGCTAATATTGATAATTTTATCTCTTCTATCTGACTTTAAAATGACTAATTCTCTCAAGGTTGATCCATGAAATATTAAATATTCCAATAGAATTTTTCCTATAGGCGAAGGTGTATTGAAAATTGGAAGAAAATTAGTTTCAGAGTATTCTTAAAATTGTTGACAGACGTTCCTTTCAAAAATTTATAACATGTATCATCCCTTGTATGATTACATACAGATTGATTTCCCTCACTTCAAAATGTTAAAATATAAGATAGATGGTGAAAGGAAATTCATAATTTGATTTCCCCCATCGTGTCCAAAAGAGATGATGAAATGGAATTCATATAATGCTTGCTCTCATCTCGACAAAGTTCAAAAGTGCTAATTGAAGTGGTGAAATGAAATTCAATGGGAGAATTAGATAACTTCACCGGGGTACTGAACATCCTCGCTGGAAGTGAAGCAATATTTATGATATCTGTAAGGTTTCCATATATATCCATATATCATACTCTGTCATCTAGTTCTCTTTTCGGTGGCATTTACATCCTGAACCAACTAGGGATTCCCTAAATAAATCATTACATTTGCTTAACCTTGATGCAAACGAAGTCGGTCGAAGTCTGATATTTTAGCTAAAGCTATTTTGATCATCTTAAACAATTCTAAAATAAGTTTTGAGAAAAGGAAATTTTAAATAGCCTAACTTAAGGTCAATCATTAAGTATGTTTTGAAGGTTTGTGAGATTTGGTTAAGTTTGTTTTTTCTATGAATGATTAGTTCTTAAAATAAAACTGGAATTTTTTTTTCGAAAAGAAATAATGAATCTATTTAGCCAATAAAGGCACTTGGTCTATTGTTTTTTCACACCTCACAAGGGAGCCACAATCCCCAGATGGAGACTATGTTGGAACATGCACAATTTTGAACTTTTGAGCTTTATATTTTTCACCGCTTAGAAATAAAATTTTACCCAAAAAGAGCATTAACTTAGAAAATTGCCTTTTGATTTTAAATCATTCATTGGTTTTTATTTAGCAATAAAGCGCTTACAATATCTACCGTCGATGATTTTCCTTAATTTAATCGAACGATCCTAATAATCTCTAAAGTTTTAGAGCCACTTGAGTTTTAAACAGTAAGTCTCTAATGGTCTCTTCGGAGCTCCCCGCTTCGGATGTTCCAACAAGTCTAAACAGTAAAAACCTCGAAGCTATGAAACCCGAAGATAACAACATGAAACAAATACTTAAGAACTCATGAACATGAGTCATAGGAAATGTGTCTTTTAAATCTTTCATGGGCTGACACGTGGCACTTATTTTTGACATTTTCGTTGGACGATTCACACATTTTCAAGTGACACGTGGCACTTTTCTTTTCTTGACACGTAATCCAGAATGACGTCATCTCTGCCACAGCACTCTGAGAGATGGCCCTATGGGTGTTTAACAAAGAGTGAGTTCAGAAATCACTGAAGTTTCAAAATGTCGAAGTATTGGACATTTCAAAGAGTAAAAAGGAGTTAATAAAACATTTAATATCAGGAGTTAATCACGATGAAGAGTTAATTAATTAGTTCGCAGTTTCGGATTTCAGATAGTTTCCCTTGTGTTGTATTCAAAACCTACAAAGTATGAACTGCCAAAATACTTAAAGTTAAACACAATTAATTAAGATTTAAAAGAGATTATTCAGAGATTAAATCCTTCGCAGATTCAGAATTTGGGAGGTTTCCACCCTGTCACATCCAAAACTCCCGAACGTGAACTGTCGAAGTATTGATGGCATTTATGATCGATTAGGGATAATGATTTCAAACGAGGATTGTAGATCGCCAGGTAGTCAATTCCATTAAGGTTATAAATTCTTCGTCATTAAGGTTATACGAAGATCAATAAACATTTTTTGAATAAAAGCACTTTGAATTTCAAAGTCAATTTTACCATTTGAAATTAGCATTTTTTATCCAGTAAAGAACTCACAGACTTCTTCTATAATAGGTAAGCTTATTATGTTTCCTTGAATATTATGGTGCCGTGAAAAATGTCAAAGAAGATTTATGCAATGGGTGAGGATTCAAACCTAAATGCAGATGTTATATCAGACACAACTCTGTGAGTCGTGAACACCATTAAAACTTGGACGCAGATCTTCGATGTCTTAGAGCATGAAATAATCAATTGTCCATAGGACTATGCCGAAGAATATGACGACTCTTATACAACCAAGCTTAGACATGTAGCACACTTGGAGCTGCATAATATAGTTGCACGACCTAGAATCATTCCTTACAACGATATGATAATATTGGCCTGGAAACATGTTGACATCCAGACCAGGAGCATCGTCAACCACCCACAGGTCACCGTCAACTTTTTTCGATCAGAGTACCTGCAAGTAATGTACAAAATTTTCCCTACTTCTGAATATGCTTACAATGTCGCATTCCTTCTAGAGTTTGAGAGGAAATAATGCACCCAATATGCCAGGAGGAACCATGATATAATCAAAACCTGGTGGGGGCATCTGGAGAAATTCAAAGTCGATGCTCATGGTACGTATGCCACAATGTCTTTAGACGATCATATGTTGTATGTAGCCATGATGCTCCATCACCTGTTCTGGAGGAATATCCCTACACATTTCTCGGTTGAGTGGGTAACCACCATGAACGAGGTAGATGAGGGTTACATTTTCAATTGGGCCAAAATGTTGTAGGATATTTTGGCCAAGGAAATCGTTGATTATAAATCAACAAAATCAAAAGGGAATCCTACCCCTTTATACATGCCGGCANGATTATAAATCAACAAAATCAAAAGGGAATCCTACCCCTTTATACATGCCGACATATGTTATGGATGTCATTTGTTTCATGACCCCTTTTCTCCTTATGAACTGGAGTTGGAACTCGACCAGTTCTGAACCTATTCATTTTTATCACTCCAAGTTATGGGATGAGAAAGCCAAGGATTTCTTTTATGAAATCTATCACAATGTCGTAGTACATTTTCACATATCCATTTATCACCACCTGGCTCCCCGTATTTCAGAGAGGATTATGGGGAACCTAGGTAAGCTTGCATATTGGTTCATTGAGGAGAATTTCTCCTATATCAAACTATTTGGCTATTTAGTTCCTCCTCATGATCTCCTACAGTTTTTACCCGACAGGATGGTGTGCAGAGAAATGGCATACCAGACAGTGGCAGGAGGTATCAGCAAGGAGATGAAAGCAGCTCAGAAAAAGGTTTGGTTGAATTTCCCCATTCAAGTTGGCATGTTCACATTGTTAGATTTCGGTCACTCCAAGGTCGAGGTCACGAATCTGGAGGATGTCAAATTAGTTGACATCAAATTCAAGAAGAATTATCCACACAAGATAGTGGAAAACCATCTGGCTCAGTTTAACATGAAGCGGTACATACATGAGAATTCCCTTATGATGAATTGTTTAGGGGAGTTAAATCTTATGAGGAAGTCCAAAGAAGATTCCAAACTCTACCCCCGGACCAACAAGCTGGTTTCCTCAACTTTCAGAAACATCGGCGAAATAGTTTACCAAAGATACTGTAGGGAGATTCAATAGCCACGCCTCCTTCACTGGAAGCTAGGCCTATAGGATATGAGCCAAGTTCCTCCACTAAACAAAAAAATGAAAAGGTCCCGAAAATTCCAGAGGTATTATTTCAGGAAATAAGAACATCACTATCAGGACTGAATGATCCACAGGTGTTAGCGTGGTTCGAAGCCTTCATGAATCTGGGACAAATTTTCCCTCATTCAACACCAACAACTTCTGCTGACACCCTGAATACAACAAGACAACAACATTCCACCGAAATTGCTTCTCCCATCGCATCATTAACCCCTTTACAAACCAGCTTCAAAAATCCTAATTCCAAACATACTTTCGTAGGTGATATTACTCCTATCTTTCCCAGAGAGATGCCTCCCTCATATTTATTTTTTAGTAAGAAATGAAAGGCCATCATGAAAAGAGAATCTCACCACAAAGATGGACTAATCACTAAAAGGAAAAGACTAGTGTATGATAGGAATGACCATGATGATCCAGAGTTTGCAAAAGAAGTTGCAGGTTCGTTAGGTGCTTTTGCAACTGCCAATCAATGGTCAGTGGACAAGTTGACCGAACAACTATTACATAAGTGCCTCTTGGTGGAACACTTACAAAATTAGATATATACTACAAAGAAGACTATTAGAAGAAGGATGAACCAGGATTTTGAGCAAATCAGGGCTAATGATCAATAACCAATTAAACAACTATAGGATAACCTTGAGTTGATCCACCAGATTTCACAAACCAACCAAGACCTAGTCACTCAGTGTGATGAGTTAATAAATAAGATGAAGGCTATATTGACCCTAACAAAGGACACAATGATAGATATTTCGGCCTTCAAACCTCAAGCATCGAAAATCAATGAGAGGCTGAAATTTTCCCAACAAGAACCTTATCTGAAAGATGCCATCCAAAAATGATATGAGGCAGTAGACCTGTACCTAAAGGATATCTATGTCAAGGAAAAAGAGGCATGCTCAGCCTGGTCTAAGTTTCAAGAAGTTTTCATATGGATGCAAAGAGATAATGCCCTTGGTTTTCCTTTTCTCACTAATTCTGAACAAGTAAGAGGCGAAACAAATCTAGAAGAAGGAAAGAAACTTGTCAGAGAGGTGAAAGAGGATTATCTAGAGGCGTTGTCATCATTAAACAAAAATCTAATTGAGTTTGAGGGGAATATTATCTCAGAGGCCTTGGGGAAAATTGAGATAGAATTGAACCAACAAAGCTCCAGAAAGAACAATGTATGTACTCATGCAACCATCCAAGAGACGAGACAGATTGATCTTCTTAAAATCAATGAGTGTTTGGTTAATCCAAGTTCGTTGCTTCAAGCCATAGTCCAAGAAGTGAATAAGATCCAGGAAAAGTTGCCCCAAATACAGAAGAAATTGTTTTCCTTCGAAGTAAATGAACGGATTAAGCCTTCAAGGTTCGTGATAGAATTGATGGATAGATGCACCCAATGCATTGAACTGGGAAAAGCAAGTGTAGCTGGAAGAAAATGAGAAAACATGCACAATGTCCACACCCTCCACCCTCTCTACCTTTCACCCTCCAACAATCACTTACCTCGTCTATTCCTACCACCCACATTCTAGCCTCCACTCATCGCACCTCATCATAGAACACTTGTTCCCTCATCAATATTTCATGGACAATTACTCTTCCCTGTAACCATTATCCATCCCTTGATGAGCTAATGCTGAGATATTCATATAATATTTCCCCCTATCTCTTCAATTGAAATTCCTTTCCCCACTAAACACACCCAAAGGGATAGATAGAAACGAGATCGAATGGCCACAACAATAAGCCAATGATTGTGGTAACCCTAATGGAAATGTGTATCCATCTCAAAGACTAAAGGAAAACGAGCGCTTCTACCAGTAGATGAAGAGAGAGAGTAAAGCGCCAATGAAACTCATCGATATCTGCACACTATTGTTTTATTCAGATGTATTCTATTTTTAGTTAAATATTGTAAGAGTTCCAACGGTTTCAGTTGTGACAAATTTTGTATAAATACATAGATTTAAGATCTATTCAGGGCTCCTTCTTGCCGAATGTAATAGAAAAATGCCTTTTTGACTATTAATACCAGTGCAGACATAGATTCTAAGTTTCGTTCAATTTGAGTTATGTGTTCCCTATGTGTTTCCATTTCTCTGAATTTCTTTCTATAATTCTTGAAGAGTGATTGATTGCAATTTAGTACTACATCTACTACGATCATATTATACCAGGAGTTCATTCAGTAAAAAAAATTTCCTCTATTATTACTGTGAGTAAAACAAGACCTGTGATCTGTGTGAATTACTTCATTTTATATCTTGTTCAATGGTGCGTTTTCTACTTTTCTTCTACTGCAAACAAGGTGAGACTTATTTGTAATTGATACATGACTTTGTTTAATAGTTTTGTAAATATGTCTACATCATTTGATATTATAATTGTGACTCACATAACGAGATATAACCTCTGTACTATCTTATTATTAATTTCATTTAAAGATCATTTCTTAAAAAACTGAAGGTAGAAAAGGCACTCATAAAAATATTTCATTTAAAACCTTTGATGCCTGACATTATTCTTTGAGCCTTGAAATCAATCTCAGGAACAACATGTGTCAAGTGGGTTTACAAGACTATGATCATTGAAAAGGGGTAGATTGAAAAACACAAAGCAAGACTTATTGCCAAAGGATTCTCACAGCAACGAGGCATTGATTATGGTGAAACTTTTGCTCCAATAGAAAAGTTGGACATTGTAAGTAGTCTCCTATCCATAGCATTTCAAAACAAATGGCAAGTATACCAGATGGATGTCAAGTCAACTTTTCTGAATGGTGTCTTAGAAGAAGAGGCCTATGTGGATTAGCCACCTAGATTTGAAGTCAAAGAGCATCCATCCAAAGTGTATCGGTTGAACAAAGCCTTGTATGGATTAAAGAAATCTCCAAGATATTGGTACAACATAATTGATACTTACCTGATCAAGAGTGGTTTTAGCAGAAGCAAAAATGAGCCAACTCTGTACACCAAAATAGATTAGCAAGGTAAAATTCGGATTGTTTGTCTTTATGTTGATGACATGATATATAATGGAAATATTGAGTTAACCAGTTTTAAAAATTCCATGAAATAGAAGCTTGAGATGACAGATCTTGGAATAATGAAATATTTTTGGGGGAATGAGGTTTACCAATCAACCAAAGGGATTTTTGTCTGTCAGCAAAAGTATGCAACAGACATCATCAGAAGATTATGCATGGAATACTGCAATCCAACATATACTCTTATACCCCTAGGAACAAAATTGAGCAAGCAATATGAAGGCCCTACAATGGATTCTACATTATACAAAATTTTAGTATGCAATTTGTTGTATCTTACAGCAACTAGGCCTGATATTATGTATGCATCCGACTTTGTTTCCAGGTTCATGGAATCTCCCAAAAATTCTCACTGGAATATGGAGAAAAGGATCTTGAGATATGTTGTTGGCACACTCAATTTTGGTTTATTTTACACTCAGTATGAAGATAATCATCTTTCTGGTTACACTGATAATGATTTTGCAGGTAACCTAGTTGATCAGAAAAGCACCTAAGGGTATGCTTTTCACCTGGGCACAAATCTGATTTCTTGGGCATGAAAGAAGCAACCCATTGTCTCAATATCTTCTACAGAGGCAAAGTATGTTGTTGCTACCTCAACTTCCAGTCAAGTTGTGTGGCTGCGAAGACTATTGAATGACATGTCACATATAGAAAAGGAGACAACTCCTATCTTCTGTGACAATACTTCAACAATTTATTTATCAAAAAACCATGTTTTTCATAAGAAAAGAAAGCACATTGACACTCACTTTCATTTCATAAGAGAGATAGTCAATAATGGTGAAATCATGCTTCAATTTTGTGGTTCATGACATCAGCTCGCATACATATTTACAAAGCCATTGGGAAAAACCATTTTTTACTTTTAGAGACAACACTTGGGCATTATCAATGTTGATGTTTGTAATTGTTGAGTTTAAGAGGGAGTGTTAGTTATAACCTCAACAACATACAATTGTACACTGCCAGCTATTCTGGTCAGCTACAACAGTCGTTAGGATTTGGTTCTGACTTCTTGATTTGGTGGTTTTGTTTTCTCTTTATATATTTAGACCATCAACTAATACAATTGCGCTCTGCATTTTCCTATTCTAGATCTATCTCTTCTGTATTGTCTATTTTGTTTATAGTTTTTTCAAGAGACAACATCTAACATTAGTGGAGACCTATTTTCAAGTGTTTCCCCTCACTTTATTTTCCACTTCTTCCATCATTTACTCCTATATTCCATGAGCACTTGTGCTATTGTTTTCATTTCCTCCCCATTGTCGACCCTGACTGGAAATGTTTCAAACATTTTGGTCCAACAGTTTCCATTTCTCGCACTTTGTCATGGTTTCTTTTTCTCCATTCTTTACCTGTGGCGCTACTTGCTCTTAATCGAAACCACATTCCACTGTGATTTTTATTTTTATGGTAATGGAAGACCTTTCTCCCATGGAAGATCATTTGACCTTTAAATATGTCTCCATGCATTGGGTGATCAAATCCAAGTATAGATCAATTTGAATTATGGACAATAAGTATGTTCAGGGTTTAGGGAACACTGAATTCTATGAGATCCATGACACTACAACAAAATCAATAATTAAAATTTCATCACACCTATGATATTTTTTCTTTAATCATTACTTGAGTCATTTTTCTATAATTAAAATTTCATCACACCTATGATATTTTATATCTAATCATTAATAGATTCATCACACCTATGATATTTTGTATTTAATCTTTAATAGAGTCATTTTTCTATAAGTAGAAGTAGCTTGACCATGTTCTTGTTCAATATGCATGTTTGCTAATCTAATAAGAAGTTATAGGGTCCATATATATTATAGATTATTATGATTTAATATACTAATTTTATAGTTCATATAGGATTTGTAAAGAAGAATTACAAAAAAATAATTAGGGTGTTGGATATTTTTATTTTTTTTAATTTGATTAAGCTATTTTTTAAGAGTATATAATATTAATGTAATTTTATTATAATTAAATTATTTATTAAGATTATATAATATAAAAAAAGTTAATCATGAGTTGACTATAGTAAATTAAATAAAAAAAAGGTCAACCATAGTAGACTAAATTTAACCATAGTCAATTTTGGTCAATCATGTTCGACCATCTAAAACCATTGTCAACCATAATAAAATCTAAATAAACCATAAAAAACTATTGTCAACCAAATTTAACCATAGTAAAACATGGTCAACCGTAGTCAACATGCTCACCCATGGTAAACCACAATCAAATCAACCATAGTAGACCATGGTTGATAGAAGACAATTGTAGTCAAACATAGTCACACATAATCAACCATGGCTAAATTCAACTATGGTCAGCCAAATTCAACCATAATAGACCATGGTCGATGGAAGGAAATTATAGTCAAACATAGTCACACCATGGCTAAATTCAACCATAACAAACCATAGTCTAATTTGGTCAACCATGGTGAACCATACTAAAATATCATAGATATTTCAATATTAACTATATTGATATTTTAATTCACAAATCTACTAATCCTCCCCATTGACGTCTATT
>JASDQU010508556.1:79827-91763 GCA_032191745.1 Picea mariana | reverse complement strand
TTTCTTTTAAAGCGTTACGGTCTTTTCCCGTTTCTTTGGCTTTCAAATCGTCGAAAATGCGAAAAATTGCCTTTCGATTTTTCAATGGTCTAGATCGTGCAGTGATCGGACGGTCCAGATCGTATGGGGATATCGCGAATCGGGATTTCACGATTTTTGATGTCGAGGTTCTTTGCCTCCTCGATTTCGCGATCGCCGATTTTCCGATAGCGTGCTTCGTTTCGGGACTTTTCCCGATATCGTTGATTGCTGCCACGTGGCCCAGCAGACGGACGGTCGTGATCTCTCCTTGTGATTTCGCAATATGATGTGTCCCGGACCTCTTGTCTGCAGGATCCGCGAAATGCCGAATCCCGAAAAGCCGATGAACTCACTTATTGGGACTTTTCCCGAAAGCTTCAATCTTTGCCACGTGTCCTTGAAAGATGGATGGCTCAGATTTACGTCGGGGATTTCACTGGAAAGAAACTCGATCACTTGTTCTCAGGTTTTGCGATTTTCTGAATCCCGATGTGACGATGGCGCTTTCCTCTTCGGGACTTTTTTCGAGTCGCCGGATTTGCGCCACGCGTCCTTGAAGAATGGACGGTCCTGAGTCAGCCTCGGGATATTGCGGTTTGCGATTCTCCAAATTGTTGTCAACTTGAAACTCCGAAGGTCGATACGCTGACGGTGCCCTCGATGTCTGCCACGTGTCCAAGAGATATGGACGACTGAGATCTGATCGAGATTTCGCGTATCGCAATTTCGCGAGTTGCGATGTCAAATATCTTTGACATCTTGAAACCCCGAATGTCGATTTGCCGACAGGCGCTACGATGTTCGCCACATGTCCTGACAAACGAACGGCTGAGATCGTATCGCTATATCGCGTATCGCGATTTCGCGAGTTACGAGGTCCTGTTGCAATGGACTTAGAAAACCCCGAACTCCGAATTGCCGATATGACGATGCGTTGATCTGCTGCCACCTGTCCTCTGAAATGGACGGATGTGATCGTTTCGGGATTTCGCGATTTCGCGTATCGGAGTTTTTGGAGAGCAGATTCTTTCGCTCGTCCAACTCCCGATTCTCGATTTTGAGATGGAATAGGATCTCGCCACGTGTCTCTTGATGAACGGTCAAGATGACGTCGGGATTTCTCAAGTGAAAAAACCTCCTGTGTGCTCCACACGACTAATCGTCGTGCAACTTCTTGCTGATCTAACGGCTGTCGGGCCTGTGTTTAAGATCTGACGGCTGAAATTCTTTCACCTTTTTCGACGCTCTTCTCGTCCCTTCTGGTCTGGTTTCCCGCCTTGGAACCGTTCGCAGGACGAATTGCACAGCTTCAATGGATGTTCTTTGTGCCTGAGATGCGTACTTTACACCTGTGGAAGAAAGATTCTTGAATCTTTCAATGATTTGAGAGAATTTCACGATTTCTTCGTGATATGCTTGAATCTTAGACCGATGAGAGCGATTTCCTAGAATCTTTAAACAATTCTGCCTTCTGCTTGAATCTTTAACGAATTGAAGCGAAATCTTCAAGTTCTTTAAACTTCTTTCATTCTACAGCTCTTCTGCGTCAATCTTTGACGGTTCTTTGAGAAAATTGTGCAGGTTTCTTCTTCTGCGTTCTCTGCTTCCTCCGCTAGCTTCTCATGGCGATCTTTAAAGAGTATTGCAGACAGCTTTCCAAACCTTGTGAAAAGTCTGTGACGCATGCTCTCAAGATCTGTGAGGCTCAGCACTGTGAGGATCGAGTTGCTCTCCCGACTGTGTGAAGAGGCTTACTGCTGTAGCTCTAATACCATGATAAATTGTGAGGTAAAGAGAAATGCAGAGAGAAGAGAATAGTATATTCAAATGTATAAAGAAGTACAGAAGAGTTCTGAAGATCACCCTTACAATGTAAGATGGTTGAGCTATATATGCTCAAGCAAGACAAAAATAGAAAGTACAACTGTCCAGTACAGCTGGCAGTGTACGGTCATACTGTTGAGGGTACAATATATTTAACAATAACCCCTAGGAACTCGAGTCCAACTCAAACTCTTGACTTTGTTTTTAGTCACATCAACCACCTTGCCTTTTCCACACTATATCGGTAGAGTGTATCCTCAATTGACCCGGATTCTGCAAGAGATTTGTGAGCATGTGATTGTAAATATGTGATCTTTGTTGCTCATATAGAGGGTTAGAAGTACTTTTATTATTATTTCATATTTTTGTTTTCTCTTAAAGTAATCAAACATATCACTGTTTATAAATTCAATATTTTTTGCTCGATGAATTTTAACATTTACTTTTTAGTACTTCTAAAGATTTTTTAATTGATATCAACAACCATGAAATTTCAATTAGGTTTTACTTTTAGCCAAAGAAACAACAATATTACCAAAACAAGTTCCAATGTCAAGCACTTTAATTTTTCACACCGCGCCATAAATAAACCAAAAAAAAATAGCTCTAGTCTGAAACGAAAGAGAAACCAGAAAATTGTATTCCAGTGTTAAGAAATAGCAACACAATATAAAGAACACTAAAATTATTTGATTCCACAGCTTTCAGAATTCTTAGACTCATTTGTCCGGCAATTCCACAGCCTCCAGAGTTCTCACTATTTTCTCCAGCAATTCCACGGCTTCCAGATTTCTCAGACACGTTTCTCGGGTCTATATACGGACAACCCTAACATCGGATGCTCGCCGCCATGGTCTGTAATACCTGGAACATTCAAATGTAAAGCAAACTGTCGTAAATTTATAGCTGTTCCAGCGACGGAAACAGGTTCTTTTATTGCAAACTAGTCGCGCTTTCTCAAATTGAGTCGAATCTGCTCAGATTTCTCCTCTTCGACCGCCTCTTTGATGCCTTCAACCTTGAAAACATCGCTGTTCTTAATCGGCCTCAGAATGAAACCTTGCAGCCTCGTATTATTTTTTTCGTCGAACTTGGAAATATTGGTCTAGCTGGGTTTTGAATTGAATCAGTGCAACCTCGTATTATGTTTTTCCCTAAACTTGAGAATATTGCCACTCGGTTTTGAACTCAAGCCCTGCAGCCTCATATTATTTTTTCCATCGATCTTGAAATTATTTCCCTCGCTCAGTTTTGAACTCAAGGCCTTCATGATATAATTCTCTAAACGTTGGGTTGAAATATTGAGAGATTAACATAAGAATTTGAGTATGCAGAATGGAATAAACTGCACCTAGAAATAGATTCAGCAGCGTTCCATAACTTGAGAATTCGATAAACATCCATGAGATGATTGAAGAATATTCTATGCTTGTGCCAGCACTCCGAAGCCCCCACTTCTCTCAGTACGCTTATGAATTCGGGCAGGGATGGGTCGATCTCTTCAAAAGCGCCTCTCAGAAACGGCCTTGCACGGTCCAACCTCGCCAAAAGCTCTGTATTTTCGATTGTAGTTGTTGCCTCCGCCAATAAGATTAGAACTTGTAAGTTGTGACCTCATCACAACAATTTATGGATCGAATTTCAGGTTGATTTTCTCTCGAGAGATGAGGTAGAGTTCAAATACTCTATGTAACATAAGATATTATAATCATATCCAAAACAACACTGGCAAAGAAGAGGTAGAGTTAGAATACTCTACTCAACATGAAATATTATAATAATATCCAAAATAGCTCTGCAAGGAAGTCAACAAGAAAGATTACGTGTCAAGAGGAGAGGGGTTCAAAATTGGATTGGTGATTTCTAAGGATGGCATAAATGGATAATGATAGTTGTTTTGAAAACTTGTCAACAAGTGGACAGGTTTTTTATAAAACCTAACTCTATAAATGCCTTCATCATAATTAATGAATTCACAATAAAAGAGTCAATCAGTACAATACAGCAGAATAGTAATGTCACACAAACCATATCTCTCTTCAATCCAAAGGAAATCCAAAAGGAAGCAAAGAAACATAAGACACAATTTTTGCACTTTGGATGCATTAGAATCGGAATTAATGCACTAGTGCATAAAGGGATAGATGCCTATGTGCTATGCACAGTAAGAGATTTAACTCATGATAAATTTATCGATTCTCTAATTGGAGGGATTGTTGCCCCTTTATCCAATGGATCCAAACTTCTCTGTATACACTTTTGATGAGACTCTTGCTGATATTTTAAAACTACAGATCAGGACAATTGGTTTTAGCATGAATGCTAAACGAACAAATATAGCTGTCCAAGTTAGGGGATGTTTTAGACACACTAATACTATGTTTCGTGGTGTCTTACATTCCCCTAGTAAAGACTCTCAGTCTAGTACTCTGGTTATTACAGATTCATTAAACCAGAAAATGGAACATTGTACTATAAAATGGGAAGATCTTTCTTTTCCAACTGACTGGGTAATTGATACCCCTAAAGTGCCAATCCCTAGAGCTATTACTTCGGCACAAATAAAAGAAACTTCTGACTCTGCTGTAATTTCTTTTCCTCAAAAAAGTTTTCCATCTTGTCCAAAACCTAATAGACCTCCACCCCCCCCTCCATCATTTTGTTTACATCCTTCTCTACAAGCATTAGCCGGTCAAGTAGGACAAGTTTCTTTTTCTATAAAATGATTTGACTGTGGATATTTAATCACTCTATCCACACTTTCTGCCTCTGAAGAAAATACAAAGGTCCAGTTTGAGCATTCAAATCATAATCCAAGAACCCATCTACCTCCTCCCACATCTACCTCTAAAGAACAATGTCCACATACATTCCTTTTCCTCATGATTCCCATGTCTTGGTTATCCAAGATACTCTGTGTGCAGAAATAAAGGCAAGAAAGGCAGCCTATTTTCCGAAAGATATAAAAAAGCCATCTTCCTCTGAGATTAAAAAGTTTTTAAAATTATACAGAGGCTGCAACAAAATGAATATAAATGCAGATTGGATGAAAAATATGATGAATTGGGATCTTTATACTCATCCAAAAGCAAGAGAATTTTCCAAGAAAACTCCAAATACAGAGAAGATAAGGTTAGCAGAAGCATGGAAAGTCTTTATGGAAAAATAAGACATCTATATCTCCTTCCATGAATGGAACAGTAGCAGAATTATAGCTAAACCGCAGAAACTAGTTCCACAAAAAGCTAGTCTAATGAGCTTTCAAGTAAATACTCTCTCTTTATCTGAATTAGGAAGAGAGATTAATCGTATAAAGAAGGCTAAGGAGCAAGAACAAAAAGAAAAGGATGATAGCCTCCAAGTTCAACATCAAAAGTATCATGTCTTAATTGAATTAAAGATTCAAGATCTACATTTCCGATTAAAGACATTGATAGATACTGGATCAGACTTAAATCTGCTCAACAAAAATGTCATTCCTGTATCTCTCTGGGAGAAAACACAAGCTACTGTTGTAGGGCTTGGCAATATAGAGAATAATATTTCTTTCCAGATCCCAGAAGCAATCCTTTGTTTCCATGATTTCTGCTTAAAAATGAAATTCCTTCTAGCAAAAATCCCTATTGCTTGCATTCTTGGCACACCCTTCTTAGCAGCAGTATCACTTCATGGGTCTACTATGGTAACTCCTGAACAACCAGGATATTTTATAACACTGCCTGAAGGGAAAAAGGTAAAGCTTCCATTTGTGTCCACTCCTAGGATTTCAGACACAGTGCAGATAAATTTGTTAAGATCTGCAAAGATCAAAGAGCTTCAAGGGTTTTAGTCTGAAATTAGAATAAGGGATCAATTAAAATGGCCAAGTATACAAGAAAGAATTCTTTCCCTTAAAGAAGAATTTATAAATTCAATCTGTTCTGAAAATCATACTGCCTTTTGGAAGCAGAAAAAGCATTAAGTTTATATTCCATATAAAGAAGATGATCAGGGAAAACCTTGTAAAAGTAGAGCTATACCTATGAATGTTGAATACCAAAAACTATGTGCAGAAGAAATTGAGAGTTTATTAAAAAAGGAATTGATCATAAAGTCTACTAATCCTTGGAACTGTTATGGATTCTATGTGAATAAACACTCAGAACAAATCAGAGGAGTCCCCGGGCTAGTAGTAAATTATAAACCTTCAATAAGGTACTAGCAGATGATACCTATCCTATTCCAAACAAAAGCAATCTTGTTACTAGAATTGCAGGAGCCAAAATATTTTCCAAGTTTCATTTGAAGTCAGGATTTTGGCAAGTTGCAATTCATGTTCAAAGGATAAATTTAAGACTGCTTTTAATGTTCCTGCTGGTCACTATGAATGGAATGTAATGCCATTTGGCATTAAGAATGCACTAGTAAAATTCCAGAGAATCATGGATGATACTTTAAAGCCATACTTTGACTGGCTTATAGTATATATTGATGATATTCTAGTATTTTCTTCCTCTCTGGATCAACACTTCAAACATCTAAAGACACTTTTGCAAGTCATAAAACAAGCTGGCCTTGTTCTGTCCAAGAAAAAGATTGAATTTTTTCAAACACAAGTCAAATTTCTTGGTCATACTATAAATAATGGCCAGATCACATTACAAACTCATGCTGTTGAGTTTGCTGATAAATTTCGTGATAAAATTCTTGATAAGACTCAGTTACAAAGGTTTCTGGGAAGCTTAAATTATAAAAGACATTTTTATAAAGAATGTGCTCAAGATAGAAAGCTTCTCAATGACAGATTGAAGAAGGAACTCACACCTTGGACTGAGAAACATACTCAAGCAGTCAAGAATATTAAAGAAAAAGTTAGGAATCTGCCGATATTACATATTTCTGATGACAGTCTTCCAAAGATTGTAGAAACTGATGCTAGTAATATTGGCTGGGGAGCAGTTCTAAAACAGGTAAGAAAGGGAAAAGAAGAAGTTATTCAGTTTGCTTCTGCTCTTGAAAAGGAAATTAAAGCTGCTTCGAATGCTATACATAAGTTTGAAATTTATTTAATTTATAAGAGATTTCTTTTAAGGACAGATGTTGCAGCTATGAATAAAGTCCTTAATAAAGATTTGAAAAATTCAGGGGATCATAAATTTTCTAGATGGCAAGCTCTATTTAGTAATTTTGACTTCTCTAGAGAGCATATTAAAGGAAGTTCAAATTGTCTGCCTGATTTTCTAAGTAGAGAGCATTTGCAGCCAGCATATCAAAGCCTTATAATCTCCATACAGCTTAGAGAAGATTCTGAGCACATGGAAAATATTCTTGATTCCCTGAGATGGGAAGATTATACAAATAACCGGGTTCCTAGATGGAGATTAAGGAGCACTAAACTGGTGGCCCCTACTACTCAGATCCTCTACTCAAGTTTAGTCCCTGAGGTCCGACATAGCTAATAATATATTAAGAAAGTATTAATACATTAAATTTACACGTTGCATTGAATCGAGTTATTAATAGATTACTTATTATAAAGTAATACATTAGTAATCCAAAAATAAATTAATGTGATATTAGATAAATGAAATAACATATTAATGATTTATTAATTAATGTATTAATATGTAAATAAATCAATTTATTAAAATATTAATGTATTGATTAATTAATACCTTAATGAAATGTATAAATTAAAGTATCAATGTGTTAATGTATAATATGATGTATTAATGTAACAGGTTAATTAAAAAAATATTAATAATGTATTAATACATTGATAGAATAATACATTAATGTACTAAATTATTCATGTATTAATTAAATAATACATCAATGATATATAAATTAATGTATAAAATAATAAATACAAGTATTAAATGTATTAAACAATTGAAAAAATAATGTAATTTATAAATTAAAGTATTAAAACATTAATGTATAACTTATTGTATGAAGGTAATATTGGGCTATGTATGTCATTGCAATGTTGGGCCATGCCTGTTACATTAGGTTCTATGCATCACATAGCAGCAAGGGGTTATGTTCATCACATTGCGACATTTGGAAATGTTTGTCACATTGCGTTGTTAGGGTTACTATGTCACATTGCGACATTAGGTTCTATGCATCACATAGCAATAAGGGGTTATGTTCATCACATTGCAACGTTTGGAAATGTTTGGCACATTGTGACGTGAGAATATGCACTTATATCACACTGTTGTGCTATGGTTTGTCATATAGTGATTCTGAGTCTATGTGCATATCATTGCAACGTCAGAAAGTCCATCGCATTGTCACAAATGAAAGATTTTTGTAACATAATGAGGTATGAGCATGAACATCACATATCAAAGTGGGTTATGTTCATCACATTGCGATGTTAGAAAATGTTCATTTCATTGCAATGTAGGGTTATGTTTTTCACATTTCGAGAATGGGTTCTACACATTAAATTGTGACAAGGTGTTATATTTGTCACATTGCGACGTTTGAAAATGTTTGGCACATTATGCAATGATAGGGATAGGTTCATCACATTGCGACGGCAAGGCTATGTTCTTCAAATTGCGACGTCCATATATGTTTGTCACATTCTAACATTATTATTTTTATCACATTACGACATCCATTTTGGTTCGTCACACTGCGATGAAAGGGCTATGTTCATCACATTGTGACGTCTGTATATGTTTGTCACATTGTGATATTACTATGTTTGCGATGACACAGATATGTTCAACACATTGCCATGACATGACTATCTTCATCAGATTGCAACAAGGTTAGGTTCATCACATTTTGGCGTTACCACATTAGACATATTTTGATATCCATTTATGTTTGTCCCACTGCGACGAAAGGGCTATGTTCATTACATTGCGATGTGTGTGTATGTTTGTCACATTGCGACATTACTATGTTTGCAATGACATATATATGTTCATCTCATTACTATTAGATTGCAACGTTACTACGTTCATCACTATCTGTCATTACTATGTTCGACATAATGCAACATTACTATGTTCTTCACATTGTAATGTATGGTTTTGTTCATCAGATTACAACGTTGAGGGAATATTCATTGCATGACAAGGCTGGTTTGTGTTCAACAAATTACGAAAATGAAGTTTTGGTGAAGTGTTTTTTTTTTAATCTAAGTGTTTCCTTTGTAGAAAATATACAAACTTTGAACTGATGTGATATATTACATAGAATGAAACTTACAATCATACTTGTTCTAAGGACATTGATATCACATGATCTTAAACTATAAAATATATCCCTTCAAAATAAGCATATATAAATTTAGAGTATGCATTTATGAATTTAATGTGTTCATACAAAGACACTCTAGGAGAAAGTGTTTTTCCTCTTAAATCCTTTCAGTGTGGTGAAAAAGTGTTTTTCTATTTTATAATAAAATTAAATTTTAATCAAAAATAATTTTTTTATAATGCAATCTTTCATAAAGATATGAAAAATATTTATATCTTTTGACAAATTTAAAATATCTTAATGTCAACTAAAATATAAAATGTTGCTACTTTTAATATAGTTATTAGACATTTGGTTTAAAATATAAAATATTGTCTCATTTCTTGACATAACAAATATAATCAAATAATTAATATTGATATTGTATTTTTTCTTGATATAATAAATGTAATCAAGTAATTATATAATATTTTTTCTTGCTATAATAAAGGTAATCAAATAATTATATATTATATTTTTCTTATATAATATTATCTTTTTCTTGATATTATGTATTAATGTCTTTTGTCTTTTGATATAATATTTTGTTTTTTTACATAATAAATGTAATTAAATATTAATGTCTTCATTTCCATGAAATAATTAATTGCCATGACTTAATCAATATTGATATTGTCTTTTTTAATATAATGTAATAATATATTAATAATTAATATTCATATTCTCTTTTTTATTTATTGCTATAATAAATGTAATTAAATAATTAAGATAACCTTAATTAATATAACCTTAAACTTAATAACTAATATATTTTGATTTAATAATATGATTTTTTACCTAATAAATGTAATCAAATATTAATGTCTTTTGTATTGAGTAATCAAATAATAAATATAATTTCTTTTGTTTTATATAAATTAAATTATTTGTTGGAGTGAATATCCCCCCTTCATGGTGACTTAGTTCATGAGCAAAAAATTGTCTTTTTTGCAGAGAATGTCGATTTGAAAACTCTCATGGCGGACTGTGTGAGTCTAGGGTTTTGATAGAGCGAGTCGCTTGAGAAGGCCCAATGGCGGCGCCAGGGGGTGGGGGATCGGCCCCTCCTCCGCCGATCCCGTGCAAAGAGGCCTTTGCAAGGCTGGTCACAAGCTGCGGGAAGAAGTCGATGGCTCCTGCTATCCCAAAATTTATCAAGAAGCTCGAGGATATCCCGGAAATAGCCCTCCCTGAAGAGAGACCAATGCAGATCGCTCTGGCTTTGGCTCAGCGGGGTCTCGTGGGACAGTTCATGGGCCTATGGCCGTCCACTAAAACCACTGACGATTGGATCCAACGCAACTGGAAACCGAATCTGACACAGGGAGTCACCTGCTACCCTGTCGGAAGAGGGTATTTCATTTTTGAATTCATCTCGGAAGAGGATCGCGACCTAATTTTTAGGAACGGCCCCTATTTTATGGGCTCGCAGGGTCTATATTTGAACAAGTGGTATCCTGATTTTGACCCCATGATGGATACGCCCAAAGAAGTGCCAGTGTGGGTCAGGCTTCCTAACCTCCCGATGCACTGCTGGGACTCAGAATCTCTACAAAGGATAGGGAATGGGGTTGGCAGGTATATAGACAGGGCCGACAATCGTGGACAGTACAGCTGCGCCAGAATTTGCGTGGAAGTCAACTTAGAAGCAGGGCTCCCAGAGGCAGTCAAGCTCACCATTGGAAACTGGACCCACTTCCAGAAGCTTGATTATGAGCACTTGCCTTTCAAATGTAGGAACTGTCAAGAGCATGGCCATTTTCAAAGGAATTGCCCTAAAATCCAATCTAGCGGGAAAGAGGACGCTGAAGGTTGGCAAAAAGTCAAAAGAAGAAAAAACTCGAATAATGCCAGAGGTAAGGATAAAAGGACACAGGAACCCCTCAAGGACAGCGAAGTACTCCACAAAGACCTAGAAGGCCCCCAATCTCACTCTAATCCTTCAGCCTCTGACGGGAAGGGAACCCCCTCGGCCATTCATGCCCCAAAGTCACCCACCAAGCCTCTGAATCAGAACAGTGAGCACATCAGTCTGAACTCGACCGAAGACATGGAGATACAGGATGAGGAGGCCGACGAAGTTAGTATCCCAAAAGGATCTCCGGAGCAACCAAAGCGAGGTAGAAAGTCTGAAAAGAAAAGAAGAGAAGAGAAAGCTAACAAAGAAGTGGCCCTAGGCATCCATCATACACTCCCTGAGATGTCCCACACAAGATCAGGAGCTAAGCCAGGGAAAACACCGAAAGGTGGACCCCCTCCCCTCCCAAACAAATAATGCAATACGTCTCCTGGAACTGTAGAGGACTAGGTAGTAAAATCAAAGAAGAAGCCTTACGGGACATTGTAAGGATGGAATGCCCTGAAGTCCTCCTCATCCAGGAGACGAAAATGGAGGATGTTGACCTACTAAGGTTAAGCCCCTCATTTTGGAAGAAAGGACCAGGAACAGCAGTTAGCACAAGAGGAGCATCCGAAGGGCTAGCAACCTTCTGGGACTCGACCAAACTGGGGCTTACAGAAGAAACAGGCACAACGCATTGGCTTTTCACAAATCTGATCCACAAAGGATCTCGACGCCAGGTTAGTCTCTTTAATATGTATGTTCCTGTGTTACCCAATGAGAAAAAAGACTGTTGGGATTCTTTACATCTGTTTCTTAACAGCCATTACACTAAAAATTTAGTAGTAGCAGGGGACCTCAATGTCACCCTCTCGCTATCTGAGAAGAAAGGAGGGTCTATTGTTCGAGACCCCTCCAGAGAATTTGTTGAAGATTTGATGGCAGACTGGGAATTGGAAGATATACCTCCTTCCAATGGTAAATTCACCTGGTCAAACAAACGAGTCGG
>JASDQU010508556.1:59709-75207 GCA_032191745.1 Picea mariana | reverse complement strand
GATCAATGGTGAAGCAACAAAAGTTTTTCACTATGAAAGAGGACTCCCTCTCTCACCGCTACTTTTCATATTGATCCTGGAAGGTCTCAGCATGCTACTCAAGAACAACCAAGCGGAAGGACACTTGAAGGGGATAAAAGTCGCGGGACTGACTTATATCCTACATATCCTTTTTGTAGATGACGTGTTGATCTTGACAACTGCCAAACTTGCTGAATGGACAATTATTCATTCTATCTTAAACACCTTTTGTGCTGTTTCAGGTCTAGAAATCAATGTCCATAAATCAGTCTTCCCGACCTCAAATGCCCAGGACATTTTGCAAACAGAATTAAAGGAGTTGTTCGGCATTGAATCTCTCGAGATTTTGAAGGGATTTACTTATTTGGGATACTTCTTAAAATCCTCCACCTATACAAAAAAAGACTAGACCTGGCTAATAGACAAATTTGAAAGCAAAATACACAACTGGCGAAACAGGTTGCTCTCCATGGGAGGTAGGTATGTTCTGATAAAAGCAGTTTTGGAAAGTCTACCGTTTTTTTGGATGGCTTTAGCCCATATCCCTACTTTTGTATTGAAGACCCTTTGACAACTTATCTTTACCTTCCTTTGGATCGGAAGTAAGAAGGACAAAGGTTATCACCTCAGCAGATGGGAGGTATTATCAAAACCAAAGATGATGGGAGGTTGGGGCCTTAAAAATATGCCTCTCTTTTATAGGGCGCTCTCGGCTAACACTCTTTGGAGAATTTTAACAAAATCTGGCCTGTGGAGTAGAGTTATCAAAGGAAAATATCTTCATCAGCTACCAGTTCACATTTGGCTCAGATTTGCCCCGGAACACCCAACAACAGGCTCACAGTCCTGGAAACACCTCTCTTCTACCCTTCCGATCATCCTACAGTGGATATCGTGAAAACCAGGAAATGGATGTTTGATTCAAGTTGGCAGAGACTGCATCCTGGGCCTGGGAAGAAAATTCGTGCTCTCTCCTCCTCTTCTCACGCATCTTCAAGAAAAAAGTCTCATCTTCTTAAATCAATGCTGCTCGCCGAACAGTGGGGGTATGTTAGGTGTTACATGGCTCAAAAGTTTGGATCTTCAACTGGACGCCGAGTTCAACTTGGAATGGGACGGATACATTCAGTACTTAAAGGAAGCAGGTGTGAGCTTACAAGAAGGGTCAGACTCCCTCATCTGGACGGGCGGAGACCGATCTGGTTTGCTTAACCCAAAAAACGTTTACCAAGCTTTGGTTTCAAAAAGCTAGTTTCCATTAATCGCTAGTTGGAGACAGCGAATCTGGAGGGACGAGTGTCCATTGAAGAAAAAACTTTTTGCATGGCTTCTGTTAGAAAATAAATTGCTAGTTTGGGATAAGCTGCAAGAGCGCGGATGGGTAGGCCCGAATCGATGCATCCTCTGCAAATGCTCCAGCGAAATAGCTCTTCACGTCTTCATTCAGTGCACCTTCATCCGCTCAATCTGGGCTCTTCTTTCATCGGCGTTAAAGCTCACTTCTTCTTGGTCGGGCTCCATCGTACAAGGCTGCTTTCAAAACTGGTTCAGTGTTAACAAATCCCATACATTGCTCCCTGTCCACCTTTGCTGGCAAGTATGGAAGGCCAGGAATGCGGCGATATTTAATGAGAAGACCCCATCAGCTCAAAGAGTGTCAAGCATCCTACTTGCTGAGGCGGCCGTTTCAGGTAAGACTAGAATGGTTCTGCCATCCATTAGGCACAAATTGACTATCCCAATTGACAGGGCAGTGGCATGGTTCGATGGAGCGTCACAACAAGGTGGCTCTCTTTGTGGGGCCGGAGGCAAAATTTTCCTAAACCCCCACACTTGCATTCGCTGGACACTGAACGGTGGTGAGGGATCTAATATGAAGGCAGAACTTTTAGGTGCGTGGGTCTCGCTCATTCTGGCATACCGCCATACCGATGAGCTGTTACTTCTCGGAGACTCAAAAATTACTATCAATTGGCTGAATGGACTAGCGGACTTCTAGGTGGCTACCCTTGAGTGTTGGAAAGAGAGAACCAAAGAAGCTACACTTCTGTTTAGAAAGTTCAATTTCACTCACATTTACCGAGAGGAAAACTGTGAGGCAGATACCCTCTCTAAAAGAGCGATGCATCTTCCTCCAGGCCAAATATGCTTCACAATATGGGAGGATGGCAATGAAGGACCAGCCATCAAAATAATGCTTTGATTGTTATCTTCAACATTATTCCGCAATCCTATTATTTTGCAAACTGGTCACAATTGTGAATGGAAGTTGATAGACTTGGTCAGTCATGGACCACGCCAAGCATTAAGTTTTCTTCATTTGTAAGACATCTAATGAAATTACAAACTCAAAGAGAAAACGGAACAGAATAAAAGGTTGGGCTGAGCATTTTTTTGTAAGGTCTCGTACTACAAGAGAATTAAAAAATTATAATGGGGCGGATCGAGATTTATAAAATCTTTTAAGAATTAAAAAGCATTAAATTCTAGCTCTAAAAATCCACATATCCTTTTGGTGCATGGTAAGAGCAATAATATATAGTTTACAAGCGTCCTTAATATATAGTTTAATATATATAAATTTTAGTTTAATATTGGTGGATAGTTTAATTATATAGCTTAAACTAAATATAGTTTAACCTAAAAGTAATAAAAACAATAATATCTTAAATATTTGTGTACTTCTTAAAAACAATAATATCTTAAATATATAGGTTAAATAAAATATATATCTTAAAAATCCAGGTTAAATTATATTTAATATAGTAAAAGCAATATATATTGGTGGATAGTTCAATATAATGTTTTATAATATGTAGCTCAGGTTAAATTATATTTAATATAGTAAAAGTAATATATATTGGTGGATAGTTTAATATAATGTTTTATAATATGTAGCTTCTTTACGACATTATTCTTATGCTTGAGCTTGACTCGGCCCATATCTTCTTTGGTCGTGGACAGCTAATTAAGGCTATTGTAAGGCTCTTGAGAATGCTGGTTATCTCAATACTCGTCCTTATACATCCTGAAAGAGGTTCGCTCATTATGCAAATCGATTTGATAGTTTTATATGTTGAGAGTTACATGTTGCATGTATACAATGTCTTATAATATGTTCAGGTTAAACTAAATATTCCAATATGTTCAGGTTAAACTAAATATTCCAATGCAGTTTGACTCAATACACAATACTTCTGCATTACATAATACGCCCATTCTACCAGCATTCTACCATTAACGCTTAGAATTAAAGGCAATAGGTTTTTCATTTAAAATACTGTAATTTGTTCTAAACTGTGAGAATAAAACAGTGGTAGTATGTTAGCATTCAACCATAGGGAAAATCATATGTATAGTTTGAAATTGAATTTGCATGACAAGTTATATGAAAATGCCATATAAGTAAGAGGAATTCTCTATTAAATTTGAATGCATTGAAAAAAATAAATATTGTGAAGAAAACACATATTAAGATATAAATAATTAATCGATTCGTACCTAAATATTTGAATGGAATGGAAGCTTTGCAATCTTTGCAAGCAACAATTTCTCAGCAATCTTCTCCTCTCGTGATATGCAATAGAAGTCTCAGGATATGCAATAGAAGTCTTAGGTCATGGAATTCCTGCTCATAATTCATTAATGAGCAGTCCATTGAATAGTTACCACACGTGTACAGACCCTAATTTTTTAAATTTAAAAACTTAAAAGTATTTATTCTACTTGTTACTCATTTTCACTCCTCTAATGCATGATGCTAATCTATGAAATGTAACGACAAGCCATGTGTAGAAAAGTATTAGTAAAAAGGTGTGAATAAATATAACAAGAAGCCAGGTGTAAGAAATTATTTACGAGCTATTTATTTTCACTCCTTTGATGCATGAAAAGCCAGGTTTTGAAATGTAACGACAAGTCCGGTAGAATTAGCAACTTATTTACAAATGTAAAAAGTTAAAAGTTAAGTAATTGTTGTATTTGTATAAGTATGATTTATGGCAATTTAAAACTTGGGTTAGTAATTTTTTAATCCTAAAATGTGAATGTGAAAAAGAAAACACTTATGTATTTATAAATGCAAGAAAGTTATGAGCATTGAATCTAATGCATTGATTTTAGACGACAACTAAGAATATGTCAGCATCATTGATTCATGACCATAAGATTGAAATATGTAATTAAAAGCTTGATTAAACCATCAATTCCCATAGGGGATGTCTATGGGCATAAGTAGCAACAACCACTTTAAAAAAGTGATTGATATACGAAGATCGACACCATTAGTTTGGAAATGTGAAAAATGGTGTATCGACCTATATCAACCACTTTTATAGAAGCACAACCATTAATTATAAGTGACTCTGATAGTAGTCGGAATCTATTCATCCCATTTTGTCGAACCGAAATGGGATGTATTATTCAATAGAATTGAAGGGTTGAAGTAGATCTAAACGTTTGAGAGGATATTTCGAAAGTAGATTCGAATTGAGGTTCAAAAGATTGATGTGATAACTTTTGATCATAGTTCCCAGTATGAATACTGAATCTAACATGATGAAACCAATGATTTATCGTGAAATATTGTATTCTTTCCTGCATCTATAATAACCTCTGGTTCATGTGGGCAACTTGGAGAATAGACATCCACATGAATTAACTTTTCTACTCCACTAACGGTACTATAAGAATCTGTACCAAACATTCCTCTGTGATAGTACATGTTCCCATGGCAACTACATATTTTAGTTTGGGCATTTATTCGTATAATCAATTAATATAAAAATTAATTTTTACATCAGTGTAAAGTATATTCATAAGTATTAATACATTACATTAAAATATACTGTAAAGTATAAATTGATTAACAAAATAATACATTAATCACAAATAAAATAATACACTAAATATAATACATGTAATATAATAAAGTAAAGTCATTAATAAAGTAATAATACAAAAAGAATGTAACATATTAATTAATTAATTACTTTATTTATTAAGTAAATATATTTATAAAGAAAAATATTTTTTCTATAAAATATTAATACATTAATATATTATCAATAAATTAATAAAATTTAAATAAATCACTAAATTAATTATAAAGTAATATATTAATAATAAAAAAATACATTAATAGTATATTTAAATAAATAAAATATAAATGCATTACTAAATTAATTATAAAATAATACTTAATAATGAAAAAATACATTAATAATATATTTAAATAAATAAAATATAAATACATTACTAAATTAATTATAAAGTAATATATTAATAGTGTATAAATAAATTAATGTAATATAATATAAATAAATTAATATATTAATAATATATTATTAAATAAATATATTTAAGTATTAATGTATTGATTAATTAAAATATCAATATATTATTGTAAAATGTGATGTATTATAATATAACAAGTTAATTAATAAAAATCTTAATAATGTATTGTATTAATTAATTAATTAATATATTATTAAACTATCCATACATTAATGTATTAATAAAATGTTAATTTAACAATAAATTAATAAATTAAAAATGCAATAATAATAAAACTTGAATAATTTAAAAAATAGATTTATAATATATTAATATGTTATATGTTATAATAATATATATTATATTAAAATATTGATATAATAAAATATTATTTATATATTAATTAAATATATTAATGTATTATATTATTATATTGAGATATTAATAAAAAAATATTTTTTATATATTTATAAAGTATTAAAATATTAATTACGTATTGGAGATGGGTACAATTAATGATCTTTTAATCTTAAATTCTAATCTAATGGTTATACATTGAAGATGCTGGTATATTTCACTATTTCCTTTTCTTATGATGATGCTGACAGAGCCCAAATACAAAATAAAATTGGTAACTTTCTTGTCATCATGCTGGCTGAGAGCGAATGGAAAATGGAAAAAACCAATAACCAGATGGCTAGTAAAAAAAGAACGTAGGTTGTAAAAAACTCAACAGACGCGGTAAGAAATTCCACGCTTAGTTAAAAGCCGAATCAGAAACGTTCCAACGATTTGTAACGTAAAAAGCAAATAACCAGATCGCTGGTAAAAAAAAAAAATGGACTTCGTAAAAAACTTGGTAAGAAATTCCACGCTTAGTTAAAAGCCCCACAATGTAAATAATCCAAAAATTGCAACAGCATTGTAACCCAAATGTCTCATCATGAAACCCTTAAAAAACCCACTCACTGTAAAAACCGCATGAAAAAGTAAAGAATGCCATCCAGCTTTTGCTGAAAATTATAGGCATTGATAATTACATTGTTCAATATTAAGCTAATCATTTTAATAATGATTAACTGTCATGTTTTGGCATGCAAAAGATGTTAGTAATTAAGTTGAAAGGCGTATATCTATTGGTAATGGGTACAATTAATCACTTTAATCTAAAATTCTAATCTGATGGTTAGACGTTGACATATTCTTAGTCGTCCTCCCAAATTAATGAATGTGATTTATTCTTCATAATTTTTTTGTATTTTTGAATACGTACATTAATCTCTTTACTTTTTAACATTTACTTAATCATATTAAAAAATTACTGTATCACTATATGATTACCACATTTAAATGATTAACATTTAAGATTACCACATTTCTCAACTGAAACCAATATGAAAGACTATTGGATAGCGGAGCATTTCATATTACGTTTTTGCATTCCATTAGGTCTCCCACGCTGGGCACTGAGCAGCCGCATTGTGACCTCCTCACAATTTTCTAAGCGAACATTTACAATGTCCCATAATCTGCTATACTGTTCATATTTTTTTTAAATGGGATTTTGTGTTTCCATGCACTGTAAATTAAACAATAGCATTAGTTCATGCAATATCATTTACCTCTTACTTTCAGTCATGCCTAATCTTTTCAGACGATAAACGCAGGTAAGCTACATGTAGTGAAATACTGAATACGGAAAAAAACTAATTTGGTTACAAATTGAAAAATTGAGTTATGTTTGCAATTGGTGTTTGCAGCGGCTCTTTCAATCAGTCGGAAGTTTTCCATACAGCGGTTTTTAGAGAAAAGGAATGACAGGCTTTACTGAAGAGCACCTTACGCTCCTCTGCAAAACTAATTGATGATTGTATTGGGTTATATCCTTATAATATTATTTTAAGAATTTACTGGATTCTTGTAGAATTTTGAATGGAATCTTACTAATTTTATCAACATAATTCAGGAATTCTAGTAGAAAACTCAATATTGAATAGAATAAGTTAATCTAACCTCTTTGAACCGTTAAACACAATTATCTGTACATATCAAGAGATTTTCGAAGATGGGAATCAGTTATATTATATTCGCAAGTAGAACTCGCAAAAGTTTTTAGTGTATGATGGCTTTCAAGATTCGGTGAAAAAGGTTTGTCTAATCAAAAAAAATTGTTTTGGTTTTTCAATATTTGTTTGTGCAATGAGATCTGAGTGTGTATCTCATTTTGTTTAAATCCCTTTTAGAGAAACGAAGTCCTCCCAGTTCAGAGTCAGAAGTAGATTTTCGTGTCAGTTTGTCTGAATATAAAAAAATCAACAACTTATTTTTATTAATCACCATATTATGTATCTTAACATCATCAAAGAACTGTTATAAATTGAGCACATGTGCTTCATAGACATGCTTATTAATCGCCATACTATGTCTCTTAATATCATCCATATTTAAATTAAACAACACATAAAAATTGAGCAAATGAGCGTGATCAGACATGCTTACTAATAGCCATATTATGTATCTTAATATAATAGATATATTAATTAAGCAATTATAAATTGAGGAAATAATTTTTTTCAATTCTGGTTGAGAATATCATTGCTACAAGGAGGTGATAGAATGAACAAATGAGCTTCATCAAACTTTTTCTTCATTTTCATTGACAATATAAACAGTTATAAATTGAGGAAATGAGATTCATACCTTTTTTCATTTTGATTGACAATATCATTGCTAATGGAATGAGCAAATAAGTTTCATCAAACTTTTTCTTCATTTTGGCTGACAATATAATTTCTGCAAGGAGGTTAACTGTTTTATATTTTTTGTTTTATCTTACCAATCGTAAGTCTTTCGGCCTTCACCAACAACGATTTAGCGACTGTGCTAGTTCTAATCTTAACTTTTAATTTCTGGTAATCACTAAGAATATTCTCATATTAGATCTTGTTCATTGCTAATTGATAGCGGACATGCATTGGAAACAACTATTAATATATTAATATAATAATTTAATATTACATTAATTTAATATATAATAACTTTTTTTATAAATTAAAGTATTAATTGATTGATAAATATACTAAAGTATTAATGTATAAATAGAAGATATTAATTGATTAATTGATTGATACATTAATAATGTAATGTATTAATGTATTTAGTAATACATTACATTAATATATAATGTATTACATTAATATAAATATAATACATTAAAGTATTAATGATTAATACATTAATGTGTAATATACTAGCATACCTCTTAAGTGGGGAAATGAAACCCCGAAAAAGAGAGTAACATATGTTTTATAATCTTCATATTTAGTGAGAAAACAAACACTGAAACAAATATAATATAGATAAGTGAATAGTGTAAGAAACTTTTCCAAGTATATAGCAAAAAAATAAGAAGTTTGCTCCACAAAAGTGATCTGCTTGAGAAACATATTGAGCGGCCCATGTCCCAGTGCAGAGGAACATAATAGAGAGTAGAACTTTTATGAATAAATCTAACAAAAAAATTGAAATTGTTCCATAAAATATATTTGAAAATCTAAATCACTTTTTAAATCTTTCTGACCCAATAATCATTCAACAAACAATTGCCACCATGAAAATCACCATTTGTCCTCTGCATGTTCTATACCCACCTTAGCAGTCACAAAAACTACAGTCTATCTATAAGTCACTGCCACAATATTTGTTATGATTTGAGTGATTGACGAAGATGGATTTTATTGCATTTCTAGGGAAATATGGTTTTCAACCAACTCTAGTACTTTTGATCTCAATTTTCTTGATTGCTTCCTTCTTTCTTTCTTTAATACCTGAGCCTTGTTTTTCTCTTCTCTTTTCATTCCTACATAGCATATCATCAAAGAAAAGACTGAACTTTGTAGTGTAGAATGTAACCATCACTCTAAAATATCATGATAAAATACACAAATTGAATTGAAATTTTTTTAAGAAACATAAAGAATTACCCTAATATGTCATTGATGCTAGCCAATTTGGAAAACCTTCCTCTAAGACAATAATTTGAGGTGGTTGAATCCTCAACATTGTGTAGAGATAAAGTATGCAAATTATTATAAAATGTAAAGGATATATTTGTGAAAAGGAATAGGTTAAGTCACATCTTCTAAAATGTAATACTTAGTGTTGAATCATTTTAAATTTTATATCAAACATATAAATCACATATAATCCAATAAGTTCAAGTAACCATAGATACATCCACTATGCATTGCTCGCTAGGAAACCGACCCATGTTCAAATCCTAGCAAGATGAGTTTAACAATGATAATGCGGAAATGGGGTTCATAGCTCCCCGCACAGATCAAAAAAGTGTTTGGAATCATATATACAAATAATAGGGAAATCCTAGGATAAAATATTAGAGTACACCATACTTTCTTCAGAGTATTTGGAACAACCATTCTCTCCTCGTCATAGGGACAGGAAACCCCTTAAAAATCCATTTTCCTAGAAAGTGTTGCTACACCACACTTGGTTTTGTGTGGAATCATTATGGAGAACATGTCAAAATCTTCTATGAATCAAACATTTTCCAAACATACTTGAAACTTCAACCACCTAAATTAATTGTTAGTTCATGTGTGGAGATTCTTAAAAATGTTAAATAACATACTAAAGTTCAAAATGTAGATGAAAGTTGAAAGCACCAAACTAACCATTTGTGCAAATGAATTTTCATTATTATTATAATATCAAGATTCATTTTCATTCCAACACAAAGTGAACAACCTGTAACCACTAAAGAGGCATTTGAGACAATTGTACATACAAAATGTAATTTCTCTAACCCAGGCACTTCTTATTCAGTGTAAAGAAAGACTATGGAAAATGGACATGCATAATGTATTACAAGCATCAATTTCCAACTCAATTGCAATGCTATTTTAAACTATACAATTCACTTCAAAAGCTGTAACCATAAGAAAATATGGTCATTGTCATAAAGTTGAAAACAAGCTCTAGATATTCAAACACTAAAAACTTTATATTTTTCACATTATTTAAAAATCTAGAAAGACTAAACACCACATTCTAAAACCCTTGTTTTTGACATAAAAATGCATTACAATGTTTATTTCCAATTCAATTGCAATGTTAATTTAAATCACACAAATTACTTCAAATCATAAACAAAAGCACAATAAAACATAAAGCATGGTTATGGTCATAAATTTGAAAACAAACTCCAAATATTCCAAGCACTTCCGATATTTTCACATTACTTAGAATTCTACCATAATATTTTCCTAATACGTAGATTCTATTAGACATTGTTTAAAACTATACCTCTTTTACCAGACACTCATAAAGCATCTTGTGCTATTGGCAACCATGCCATAAATACTAATTCTTGGTAACTGGAAGCCATGAATGAAAAATCCTAAAAGTGAATATAAAAAGAACTAATTTCTGGTCAAAAGTAATTATACCTCTCTATGATGTTGTTAAATATAAGCATTGTGTTTAGGGGCGTAGGGGGATCTTCTCCATAGTGAATGAGGAAATCTTTACATGACCTCCCCAAGAACCATCTTTACATGAGCTCCCCAAGAACCATCTGTGCCCATGTAAGAGTGCATATAAGAGTTTTTAATGACACTTTATACACACAAGTATATGAAAATGGAAATGATACCATTCACTACCCCTATCTAAATATACTTTATACACACAAGTATATGGAAATGGAAATGATACCATTCACTACCCCTATCTAAATAGAGACAAATTGACCATTCTCTATAGCAAATAATAACAATAATAAAAACAATACAGGTATTTCACATTCAACATGGTTGTAAGTTAAGAACACTGATATTGAATTTATAAGTCTTCCAGTCAAGCATTATGTACCCAACAACATAATTATTAATGTTGAAATTATAAGCTATATGTATAAAGGGAGCAACATAATTATTAATGTTGAAATTATAAGCTATATGTATAAAGGGAGGTTTGATTAAATATGACAATAGTCAATCTTCCTAGTAAGCATTCTAGGTTTAGACAAACATTATGTACCCAACAACAGAGTTATTAATATTGTATATGATTATTTAATAGCTGTGGATGAAAATGGTTACAAAGAAGCATTTGGGTTAGTCATTTTGATAAAGGTGGATTTCAAAAAAGAATTTGGTCTATTTTTTATTTGAAAAATAAAAAACCTATGTCTTTAGATCCAAAAACAAGAATTGAAGTTCCACAAGAACTTAACCAAAAATTCTCCAAAAAACTTAACCACCTTATCTTTGTGAATCCCCACTTAAATTCGTGTGTTATGATCTTTGTCAATTCTTGTGACCATCCAGAAGAAAGTATCTCCTTTCAATACAAACGCTCTGGATGCTAGCCCATAGAACCGGCCTTTTCTAAAGATGAAGAGGTCCCTGATCTCAATCTCGATTTGTGCATCAGCCTGCCGCTTCATACAACCCCCGCTACAAACAAGTCTTTGAGCGTCTCGATGGAACCTTGGATTCAAAATCTTATTCTAACCATGTAGTGTGTTGTGAGATAGGGTTGCAAGTTAACGATGGCAGATGTTGCGAGAGCAGATATTTAGCCATTTGTCATAATGGGGGTGTTTAAGTGAGAGGTCGGATTATAGCAACGAGGCTACATATGGAATGGATTATCAATTAACTGGTGTTCGAATCTACCAGGATGTAAGCGTTGAATTTCAATTAGCAAGACAAAATCAAATTATATTGTGACTTGTGGCAGTCAGAGCACATGATGTTCTGATCTTCTTAATTCTTTTTCCATGGGCATGGATCCTCCATTCCAGATGTGCACGTGGTTGCTCACGATACACGAACTTGACCTTGGTGTAATGCAACATTTAATAAGTGATGAAATTTCATTCCATGTAAGTTCCATGCCCTATATTTCCTGCAGTTTACCCTAATTTCTTTGCAACAAAGCCGCCATTGTAGTAAATGAAAGAACTCTCGGATTCCTAGGCCAATTAATACAGATACTTATGCTGAGAAAAATACAGCCAGGCCTTAAAGAAAAACATGAATATTTTAAAGATTATGAAATACCTTGAACTGACTTATTCCATTACTCTCTCCGCGTGGATTTCTGTTGTCTGGAAGTCCGTACAGAGCATTGATAGATTTTGCAGAAGTGAAAAACTTCTTTCGAAGATTCAATCTACTGTATTTATCCTTCAATATGCATCTCGTATACATCTTGCCTGAGACAGTAGCTATGAAAGACCGACGAAGCCCAGTCAACTTGCGTCGAATGTAACCCTAAAAAAATACCCCAAAAATGTCCGAAATTTTCTATGCTACTCTGAGTGCGCACTGGTCTGCTGGCGACTGCATGCTCTGATTTGATCGTATCGTCCTCCTCATATCACCAAATACAAAATGTATAGTTCAAACCTTCCAACACATAGAACGCCGTCTCTATGTCCAGTACTCACTCTTCAGAACTATGCGGTGTAAGGTGTCGAGGACCGAGTTACAGATGAACACAAACAATAGGTCGAAAAGTCAAATATATTCCTGTTAACATTCATGGGATATTGGATTTTATGTTATGCTTTAACAAAAATGTTATGGTTAAACAAAGGAGTTAAATCTACAAGCCACATATAGAAGAAACGGTAAATCTAGGTTCTAATCCCCGAACCTAAAATAACTTACAGTCATCCTTTAATTAATTCAATGGCAGACTCGATCAGGGTTTGAGACTAACTGGTTTTTTGTATTTGTTGGCAGAAGTTTCACAGAGATCTTACCTCGACTTCCGTGTTTGCATATGGAGCATCAAAGGAAACCGCGACCATGCCAGGTCCCACGATCGAATCCATCCAAGGCATTGATACATTCCTGAGGTGGGAAAACCATCTTCCCTTCCAGCATTTTCTTCAATGGGATAGCACCCTGGAAACAGCCTGGGCCAAACACGACGACATCCCCAGTGTAGTCCCCCTGCACGGTGGCATACATGATCTGGAGAGCGACGGGAACTATTTAGTGACACGGTTTACAGAGGAATTTGGTGACACGGGCCCAACCAATAACAAGCCTCACTACCACTCCAACAACATTCAACATCCCGGAAATCTTTGGGCCCTCAGGTTAACCAAAATTAATCTTCCAGCGGGCCTCGTTGACGCCTATCACCCTTTGGTGAGTCGGTGAAGGAGAAATTTGTGGTAATAAGATTGGATAAAAACAAACCACTGGATCACGACCACATGTCCGTTTTCTATTGTTCATGGATGACGACCACATGTCGGTGTTCAATTGGTCATGGACAGACGACGAAAAGTTGAAAAAACCCTCCCCTTAAAAACGCCTTCTGCTTAATTAATACATTAAAGTACACATACACTACTTTGAACGCCTTCTGCCTAATTAATACATTAAAGTAGACATACGGTACTTTGATATATTGATCTGATATATTGATGAGTAATGTAACATTGATATAATATATAATAAATATTTATAAATAAAAGTATTAATTTACATTAGTGTCTAATGTAATATATTAAATGATTGATAGATTAATAATGTAATGTATTAATTAATTAATTAATATATTGATAAGATAATAATATATTATTAAACTAATATATTGAATATATCAATAATACATTAAATGAATTAAACAATAGATTACTAAAGCATTAATACGCTAATGAAGTAATACATAATTATTTTGGAAAAGAATATTAGTATTTGGTTAGAAAGTCACAGTAAAAGAGTTAAAGGTCAAGTCGGGTTTAGGAGATATCATTAAAATGTGGTCATCTTGTTACCTTTAGGATCCTTGCAGAGGACTTCCGCAATACTAAAACCAATCTTTTTTGTTATTTTGTTGACTTTAAAAAATCTTTTGACATGGTTCCTAGGAAAAACCTTTGGAATAGTTGGAAGAGATAAAAGTTCTTCTCGAGTTGAGGGCTTCTGCAATAAGGATGTATGAGAACATTATTTCTAAGTTTAAAAACACCGAGAGCTGGTCAAAAGAGATTAACTGCAATATCGAAGTCAAACAAGGTTGTCCCTTGTCCCCTACCCTTTTTGGCATGTACATTGATAAGTTAGAAGAATGCTTGGAAAAAGAAGGTTGTGTCGACCCTACTCTTACTGGTATAGTCATCAATCTTCTTCTTTATGCCGATGATATTGTTCTTATGGCAAGGACTCCCCATGATATTGAAAATCAACTAAGAATCCTCAAGGATTTTTGCTCTAATATGGGTATGACTATTAATACTGATAAGACTAAGGTCATGATTATTAAATCCAATAAGATCCCTTATGATACCTTTGTATATGACAACAACAACTCTAAGGAAGTGACTTCATACAAATATCTTGGAATTGATATTGACCACAAGCTCAATTGGAATTATAGCATTGAGAAAATGATTATTGGGGGATGAAAAGCTTATTATGGGCTTGAAAACAATTGTAAATCATCCGATCTTCGGAGTTGGGATAAGAAGAAACTCCTCTTTGAGACTCTTGTTACACCTGCTATTCTTTATGGATGTGAAGTCAGGAGTTGTAGAATCTCTCGTGAATCTTGGAGAACGATAGAGAAAATACAAAAGATTTTTATAACCTATAATCTCAAAATTAAAGGAAATATGTCCTATCCCATCCTCCTCTTAGAAAAAAGCCTCTTCCCCATTGAGAGCATGGCTATGACTAGATACCTGATCTATAAGAACAAGTTAAACAACATGGAAGACAAGAGGCTACATAAAATTGCTTCAAAATCAAGTCATAACCACCATTGACTCAAGCAAGGATGGCATAAAGATGCATGGTCTTGACTAAACTATTGGGGAATCATGGAAGAAACCATTTTGCAGAATAAAGATATTATTAAAAAAAATGTCAAATCAAAATTTAAGGAAAAAATGTGGTGTGATAAAGAGTTAGAGGAAAAAATAAAATTAAGGTATTATAATGATGTAATCAACCCTAATCTACAAGATCAAAATTTTCTATCTGTTTTACCAAGTGTAAAGAAAAAAATAAGCATTGCTAAGATAAGAACAAATTCTCATGAGCTCCATAGTGAAACTGGGCATTGTTCAATTCCTAAAACGCCATGGGATCAAAGAGTGTGTCACCTTTGTGACACTAAGAAGATTGAAGATGAAAAACACTTTCTCTTAGATTG